>AXCM01007073.1:0-14128 GCA_000473375.1 Anopheles culicifacies
GGGGATATGGTTGTCTCTTTTGCGCTTGTTATCAGTGGCCATGATTAGAGTGCTTCTCTTCTGGGGTGAAAGTGATCGACAGTGGTGGAACAAGGAGGAAAGCTTCTGCTGTCTCTTTTGATTCATTTCACCAGTACAGTGTGTGACATTATTATATAAATATCTTCTTTTTTATAAGCGTACATTATTTTTTAAATTTTTATTTGATTAAAAATCTGCCACCCATATTAACTGCTTAAGCCAACATTAATTCCACAAATTGTTTTATCTTGTTTAAAACAATTCAATATAAAGATTTTGGATGTGATGAACCGAACAGATGCTTCCACGAGTTGGGCCATCGGAAGTCGGACTTTCCGGCCGGCAATAAACGATCGCCCGTGATCGCATTCAGCATGCGGGCGAGCAATAATCCTTCCGTCGTGTTGTCACCTTCCGAAACGTACATGAAGAAAATTACTCCCGGCACATTGCGGACGGTGAGCGCTTCCAACAGTTTCGTTGCGTATCCTCCACCGTGTATAACGCCACCGGCATGCTTTGTCCACCGGTCATCCTGCAGCCGACCGGCGTCTGGCGTTTGTTCGTACAGCTCGTTTGCCACGTACCGGAAGGGTCCCGTGCGTATGTCGAACTTTTCGTGCGAGAAACAGCTGGCCAGAAGGAAAACGCGTGCAAATTTGCGATCCCGCACAAAGTCGCTCAGTTCGGCCAGGAAGGATTGCTGGAGTGGACCGACCAACGGTGCACGGATTTGTAGCACCAGTAGCTTCTCGGCCTGGGAAATGTAGAGTTCTGCCGTGGTGGTAGCTGTATCGCTGCCGGTATGTTCGAACGCTGGTGCACCGACGATGGGTATCAGGGCGGGAGACCACAGCAATCCGATCGGTTCCAGTTGCAACGTTTCGATGACCGCATCGACGGCGAGCTGTGGAACGTTTCCCACACTCACGGAAGGCACAATAAAACTGTAGCCGGTGAAATCGATCTCTTGCTTGAAGGAAAACATATCTGTTTTGTGGACACAAACGAGAAAACTGGGATTTTCCGATAACTCGAAAAGAGCCAAGAATGAGTCGACTGTTTTGTTTGTTTGCTTCCCGGCATATGCGGTGAAGTGACAGAAACGCTTCGTAGTTCAACACAAACAAACCAAGCGTTTCATTTCAAACCTCACCCAATGTCAAGCCAGCTTGGAACTGTTGTTTGCCATAAAACGTCAAAAGCATTTGTTCCCAGAAGGACCAACAAAACCGGCGAATCGATCCGTTGTACAACTTTCAGCTCTATGTTGTAAACGTGTTTACAAGGCGTTTTTTAAAGCGGCTGAGTGTTTGTTTACATTTTTTGCTGTTCGCTGGCCAGCGAGCAGGAAGAGAAGTTTTTCTTTGGTTTGTTAACGATTTATAAAGAATATTCCTCTTGTTTTTCACCAAAAACGCTGTAAACAGTCTTCTCACGATGGTTGACGTTAAAAAGTTCAGTGATATCGATATTTACGGTCTGCTGGAGGTGGATATAGCGGCCACAGAACAAGAGGTAAGGAACGCACGACCGGGACAACACACAATATTATTTTCAACTAACGAACTGATCCTTCTATTGCTACAGGTCCGAAAAGCGTACCGCAAAAAAGCCTTACAATGCCATCCGGACAAAAACCCAGACAACCCGAAGGCGGCCCAGCTCTTCCAAGAGCTGTCGAAGGCGCTAGAAATATTAATGGATGTTTCGGCGCGTGCCGCCTACGATCGGCTACTGAATGCAAAGAAAGCGGCCCAGCTAAGAACGAAACAGCTGGACAGCAAAAGGCAAAAACTGAAAGCGGATCTAGAGGAACGGGAAAGACAGGCGAAGGAAGCCGCCACCGGTGGCTACAAAACGGCCAGTAACAAAACACCCGAAGAGCTGTTTCAGGAAGAATTCGAACGACTGCGTAAGGAGGGCTCAAAGTTGATACAGGAAGAGCAAGAACTGATGCGCCAACAGCTACGGGAAGAGCTGCGCATGATGCAAACACCAAACACATCAAGTTGGGATCCCGCACAGCATCGGATAAAGATACGCTGGAAGGCGGAAAAGAGTGATACGACGAATGGAGGCTATACGGAAGAAATCTTACGCAAATTTCTCACCAAGTACGGTGATCTGAATGCGCTCGTGATGAGTCCGCGCAAGAATGGCAGTGCGCTGGTAGAGTTCCGCACGAAAGATGCCGCCGAAATGGCCATTACGTACGAGAAAGGTCGGCTTGATAATCCGTGCACACTGGAATGGATTGGAGAACCACCGGCACAGGGGAAATCCAAAGCAACGGCTGGTGGCGGTGGCAGCACCATCACGGATCGGGATTATGAAAGTTTAGTGTTAAGACAATTGCGGCAAGCGGAAGAACGGAAACGATTGATTGAACAGATGATGAAGGAAGAGGCCGAAGCCGAATCTTCAGCTCAGTAACCAGCACGTAATTATTGTGTCTTGGTATTAAATATTTTTATTTGACTATGAGCCGAAAGAAGTGAACCGACCCAAACGGCAGGGATCTTTGGGCAACGGTGTGTGTGTGCATGGGAATAGGAGAAGATTTAACAAGGCAATCGACGATATGCTCCACCTACCTACCCGTCCGGTGTCGTTACTGTGTCTGCTCGCTAACGATTCGTCCTTTGCTAGCATCCTCGACAAGCTGGATCAGTTGGGGCAGTTGATTCACGTCTTGCCGGGCAATGTGTGCCTGTTCCTCAACAAACCGCACATAGTGCATGACGTCCACTTGTAGCTGTAGTCGAATTTTATCATCATCCGACGGTGTCAAACGGTCCGAGTTGTTAGTGTTCGTGGAGGACGCATTCGTTCCCGAGCGATCCCGCAAGTTTTTCAACCGTCTCAAGGATTCCTCCGTCTTCTGCACGGATGTCAGCACTTCGTCAATCATTTGGTAGTATCTGGAATCAGAATGCGTATTTAGCTTTCATCGGAAGGAATATATCGATATGTGTTTACTCACTGCACAGTCACGTAGTTGTAGACTCCGGCCAGGAAATCACGCATCACCTCTTCACCGATCATGGATGCATAATTCTTGCGAAACGTATCGGTCGGTGCCAGCACTTGTTCTACGTACGCACAACACCGGCTAGGCACGTCACGATTCGTTTTCCGGTAAAGTCGCGGTATGTCGCTAACCTGGCGCAGTTGCGGTATGCTGGCGGTGATCAGTTCCTTCACGATCAATTGCTGCAATTGCGAGCGTCTTTCAGCAAACGTTTTACCACTTTCGCCCAGAATTGTTTCCAGCTCATTGTGGGACACTCCGGACGGACTCTTCTCCACGACGAGGTTTACAATTGAGGGAATTTTTAATTCGATGTTCCGTAGGTCCGAGTACACCGCTACCAGAAAGCGAATTCGTCCCGTGTCCCCTTCACCAGAAGACCCATCGCCCTGCTCTTGTTTTGGTAGTGGGCGGAAAACTTCCCCACACCACACACTTAACCGCGCTAGAATTTGTAGCGTGAGCTTAAGGAACCGGTGGAACAGCTGGGGCAAGAATACACCATCCTGCCAGCATCTCGATATGGCCGTCAAGGCGACTGAAAATTGCGCCACATTAAACTGGGAAGCGGAAATTGAGGCGGCGAGCTGGCACGGTGCCGTTTCACTGCAGCTCGCCTCAAGCCCGGCACCGATCTCCTGGAACCGTATCTGGAAGTAAACGGGCAGGTTCCAACGCAGTTGAAAGCTGCGATACTGAGCGTGTGCCTTGAATTGGGCCACATCATCCGCATCGTCGATGATCTGCTCGATGCGCTCCAGAAACTCGAGTGTACATTTATACTTCTGATAGAAGGCATCCGGATTGCCGGGGGCAAAGATCGACGACATGTTTGTTTCCATCCGTCGCTCGACCTCTGCCCAGAAGCTGTGTACGATAAAGTTGTATCCCTTCACCTTTCCGTTGCGTTTCGTCAGCTGACACAGTTGTTTCATGTGCATCGAGACAAAGTCTAGGATCTGGTTGTAAATGCCGGTCAGCCCTTGGGGTGAATTCTGGAGGCTCGTTTCCGAGATAACTCGGTTCATGAATGGGGCTACAATTTCACCCCGAAACACTTCCTCCGCCGTGCGACATTCGTCTAACGTACAGTAAATGCGAAGACAGCGTTCCAGCTCCTTTGGTTCCGGTTCTTCCAGAGCACGCAGAAAGTAACTCTTGAGCCGGCCCAACAGCTCACTCCAGAGGTCTTGTGCGAGTTGACGCTTGCTATCGTCCAGAAAGCTGTGGCAGAATTTGCTGTTGAACTGCAACTGAATCGATTCGAGTGCGGCACGTTCCAGCAGCGTTGCATCGAACGGATCTTTCCTTTCGCTGAGCAGCATGCCTTCCAGCTTTTGCAGTGAAGCTTGCGCTCGACCCAAACTTTGGAGTGATTTCTTGTACGACCGCAGAAGTTTTTTCTGCTCGAGACAGCTGGCAATCTCGCTCATGCTCCCCTCGAGTGCACCCTTCACCTGGTCTACTTCGTCGCGTAACTTCTTCAGCGGACCCTCGATGGCATCGATCTGCTGATCCAACCCGATGAGGTTGGCCGAAAGATCAACAAAATCGGCATAATCCTGATTGATGAGTTCGATCATCGCCGACCGGAGCACCTTCAGGTAGAGCCCCAAATCGTCGCGCATAATTTCCAAACTGCCAGCATTTCGGTTTTCGTGCAGAAACTCATCGACGGAAAAGGTTTTCTAAAACGAAAACGAGCAAACATTGAGGAGAACCGTATGCACCGCTTTGGACATACACGGTACGTACCTTCATGAATTCGTTCTTGTCGAAGCACAACGTTGCCGGACCAGCCGGTAAGCTGAACAGCTCGCCACCGCTGCCGACCGGTGGGGCTGGCTTTTCCTCCATCGCTAGCAATTGTTTGCAGTCCGATACAAAGCAGTGTGAAACATCTAGGACAAAACACAAACCAGAGGACGAAGCAAACGTAACACCACGGTACAATAATACTCCTCAACTTACGCCATAATTCTGTTAACTTTTTACACCCTTTGACACATCATCAACAAAACCCCCGCACAATGGTCGTTTGTTGATGTTCGATCGCGGTCATATTTGAAATGATTTTTTTTTGTAAATTTTGAGATAGTTCACAAAACATAGTGAGTAAAAACATAAGTAAATAGGAAAGTAGCATTTTCAGTGCTGAGGGGGAACTAAAAATAGTTTAATATGAATTTTTCAAATCGATAATGACCGATTCACACTAAGAACGCTATGCAAATCTTTCAAAACAGCTGTTGGAAATGAGCCAACAGACGTTAAAACAAATACGAAAGTATTTAGAAGTATTTCCTACAAAAGATACAGCAAATGTTGTGTCTAAAATCATTTAGATTGCGTAATATCTTACAATTTGTTAAATTAATTTTATTTCATTCGCTCAAGCTTATCCACCGGTTGTGTAATCGCTGCTTTATCGTCTGCATTGGGGGCGAGATGTTTTGATTTGTCAATGCAATTAAATCATTTGTTGTCATCGGTGCATTGCGACGTCTTCGTGGACGGCTATTGATACGGTAGGATGGGATTTGATTAAAGTAAAGCGAATCAAAGCACTCTTGGTGGAATCGCTTCCAGTACAAAGTCCTGCACGTTCCAGGGTTGTAATTTGCTCCACTTCCTCGGCTCTGCCAAAAGGACGAAGGTTGGGGTTTCTGTGCAGAAAAAAAAAACACACACCAAGAACACCCAGATTACTCGAGTGACGGTGAAGACATTTTCGTGAATTGTTATCTTTTATTTGTTTCACAAAGGACTGTTCCGAATTGAAACCGGCAGTGCACTTTGAATGTGAACATCCTGCCCGAAATTGTGTTCTTCGGGGCTGTTTGGGTGGCTTCGAAAACTTCCCTGGTTCATTATCATACAGCCGGTATGAAGGTTCTGGAAAGTTGTACATAATAAGGGTAAACATCCCCGAGTGGCTATCGTGCGGCGAACGACAAGTCTGATTTTGTTTGTGACCAGCGATAGCCACGGCACTAGAAATCAGCAAGCGAGTGCGAAAGAGATAACGAACGAGTGGGTGCATCAGGGTCGAAAGGCAGGGCAAGAGCACGAGCGGCTTGGTGTGCCACCGGCAGGTAACAAGAAAAACATCTACTGTCACAGTGACGTATTGACGTCGTTAAAATCCTGTTTTTGTTTGCAGGAGCAGCTCGGAAAGTTCCAAAGTTGGTCTGGTTCCGAAGATAAGGGGGTGGAAAATCTGTCGACGTTCGATCCGAAACCGAATTTTGGCACTGTTTTAATCAGTGTACCCATCAGCACCGGACGTCCTGCAGCAAGCTGCTGGACCCAGCAGTAAGCAATGAACATGAAGCCAAAACAACCGTACGGAAACTCGCGAAATGTGACGAAAATATTAACTGGCCGTGCCTATTGGGATATGGAGCATGTGCTCCGGAAGCGCCTCCGAACAGCACCTCAGTTTGTGGATAACATCGAACTGGAAGCGGAACTGCGCGGTCACAATGGGTGTGTGAACTGTTTACAGTGGAGCGACAACGGACAAATCCTAGCGTCCGCATCAGACGACTTCCATGTCATGCTGTGGGATCCGTTCCGTCACAAACAATTACATGATCTGGTGACACCACACGAGGGTAACATATTTTCCGTAAAGGTAGAGTGCATGTCTGCTGGAATCGAATTTAACAGAGTTGTATTAAAGTGATTTATTTACCGTTTTTCTCTTTCAGTTCCTGCCGAAGCGAAGCAATTCCCTCCTGGTGACTGGTGCCGGCGATTGTAAAACATTCGTGTTTGATATCAACAGACAGAATGATTATCCAATCCGGCAGTGCAGTTGCCATACACAGCGCGTCAAACGGTTGGCCACATCGCCCCGAAGTGTGCACATGTTTTGGTCGGCCGGCGAAGACGGATTGGTACTGCAGCACGATCTACGTCAACCGCACGACTGTCGTGGACAGGATGCGAACGTACTGATCGATCTGCGGAGTTACGTGCTTGCAGCACCCGAAGTGAAGTGTATCGCTATCAACCCACAACGTCCTGAGCAGCTGGCTATCGGGGCAAATGACATTTACACCCGGCTGTACGATCGTCGAATGATTTCCCCGGGAAAGGTAGCTTGTTTTTGGGAACATCCCACTCCAACACCATTTGTTTATAACACCTGCTTTATTTCAGCTGGATAAGAGTATGAACGTAGATTCCGCCAACGCAACGGATGTCAGTATCCCGAAGGATGGTTGCGTGAAATACTTCTGTCCGGGCCATCTGGGCAGCAAATACCAAGCTGCCCATCAGCTGGGCGATATTTATCAGTACAAAGCGGTCACTTACCTCACATTCAGCCCGGATGGTACGGAATTGCTGGCCAACATGGGCACGGATCACATCTATCTGTATGACATTACGCAATCGCGACATCCACTGGTAAGTGACATACAGCACGCTTAAAATGGGATGGCATTTGATACCTTATCCTTTGGTCAAACAGTTTCTAGAATTGCCAAAGTTCCCCAGTACGCCTGACGATGGCAATGGGAATGGTAGTGAGTGTGCGAATGCCGCAGATGCAGCCACCGTTGGGAAGGAGGAGAAGACGAAACACAAGTTCCCACCGGATGTGGAGCTGTTGAAAAAGGAAGGTAACGCAAGCTTGGAGAAGGATCATTTCCTGCAGGCAATCAACAAGTACACGCAAGCGATACAGAAAGTCAATGGCAAGGATTGTGCTATATTTTATCTAAACCGCGCAACAGCCCTAATGAAGCGTGGTTGGTAAGTGAAGAACCAGAAGGCGAATGGTTGGAGCAATGGGGTTTGAATAATAATTGCGACTCTCCTTTTTCTCAGGTACGGTGATGTGTATGCTGCGGTCCGTGACTGTCATACAGCGTTGCGACTGGATCCTCACTACGTGAAAGCTCACTTCCGGTTGGCTAAGGCATTGCTCAAGTTGGAAAAATCGAAAGAAGCACAGATCTGTCTGGAGGAGCTCGTGCGGAGGTTTCCATCGTATGCGAAGAACCCGGGAATTCTCATGCTGGAGAAGGATATAGGGATTGAGATAGAGAAAGCCCGTCACCGAACAACGATGGGTCGAAACCCGGACATTGAAAATGACAGCTATTCGGAGAAGGAAAAGGTACGTGTATTACAGGAGTCTTGCGTCGTTGCTTTGTGTGTCTCACACGTTTATCTTTGTTTGAACATACAGTACTGGCGATCGATGTCGTTGGACTACGAGCAGCGTTATATCGGACACTGCAATACGAAGACGGACATCAAAGAGGCAAACTATTTTGGAGACTCAAATTACATCGTGGCTGGGTATGGTTTCAGTAGATTCCATGTCTTTTAATGGATAATCTTTACTGACTACTTTCCTTCCTTCTATGTGGTAGATCTGATGACGGTAATTTCTTCGTCTGGGATCGACACAGCGGTATCATCCATTCGATCTTTCAAGCCGACGAGCTTATTGTCAACTGCGTCCAGCCGCATCCGTTCACCTGTATGCTGGCGACGAGCGGCATTGACCACGAAGTGCGCCTCTGGTCACCTCAGTCGCCGGAGAAACCAGCCTTGCGTCGGCTGCATAATGTCGATAACGTCGTAGACGACAATCAGACCCATATGCAGAACGATCCGTTCGATTCGATTGCACCGGACCAGGCCATCTGTCGGGCTAGTTAGCTTCTAGCGCAACTGGTACAATGCCGCTGAAGATTTGCAACCCGACTGTCCTCAGCTAATTCATATTGCTTTATCCTTTACAGATTGGCAGTATCATTCATGTGATTAAAGCTAGCATTAATAAATTATTCGCAAGAGTTCCATTTCTGTAATTGGAACGGAGACTGGCTGTCCCGCAATAGAGAAGGATATACTAAAGGTTTAAACCAAACAGACATGCCAACTGATCGGTTCTGGTCCGGGGTTGTACTGCACGATACTCAACCCATGCTCTGAATCCTAATTGGTTGAGTAGTTACGAGATAAGACGATAAAAAGCTGCCGTGAAACAGCATGACATCGACGACCGATCACTTCTGCGTGGAGCTAATTAATCATCCCGGTCGATAAGTAGATGACGACAGAGTACAACACCATAGCGACACGTTGAACCTCGCCTGGGACTTAACCTGGGACCTACCCAGCCCCCAAAACGACACGCGCTCGTGAACTCACGCTCTCCAGCATCTTCCATCCAACGTGGAATCGAAAACTATGTTTGTTTTGTTATGAAGCATCGTGAATCGTCAAGGTTAATGTTTTGTCGAACAAAACAACTGCAAAAAACCCACACACGAATATCATTCGCGTGAAGCAACGTGTTTAAATATTTAAATTCGAATGTAAACCGTTTTGTGGAACATTTAGGGATTTAGCTGTTGAGCAAATCTTGTTTGTGTTTTTTGCAGTGATCATTTGTTTCTTTGTGGAATTTTGTGTTCGCCACTAAAATTCATAGTGACTTTCTGAAAAACAATATCGCGTTCGATCGATACAATTAGTTACATCATTACGTTGAATTTAGGAAAAAAAAGAACATATTTAACTCGAACATTATACTGGCGAACGAGATTATAACGAATAAACACAAGTTCCCCCATCCGAACGAACAAAAGAGAAGAACGCTGTTCGCTTGTCTGACCATTACTGGATGTACAGTGAAACGTTTGCTGTAAAAGAAGATTAAAATACGTTAAGACAACAATGTTGTATCCAAATGTGGTGAAGAGAAATACTTAACCGAAGCTGTAGGGACAAACCACAATATCCGGCGTATCGAAACGCACGGTGCGTTTTATACCGATAGGCTAAGCGACTTCCTGTGACTTTCCTTTAACCGCATAAGCCGCAGCACCAGATCATAAACCATCGTTTCGGACAGGTACAAGTGGTGGTGCCGGTGCACCTTTACCTCGCAAGATTGAAAGGAAGTCATAAACATTTCCAGCCCGTTTGTTCGGTTCGCTCAATCGATCAAACCGCCGGGACGCCGGGCGGGCTGGTCTCTCTGGTCTTTGTGATGTTCGGACGGAAAAGTTCGAGTCGAGTGAAAACTAAACCGTGTTACGGGTTGAAAAGCGTTACGAGAATGGTGTGTGGATGCGGTGGTACGCGGGTCATAATGGCTGCTTTTCTCGTTACATTTATTTACACAACATAACCACCACCACACAAAGAAATGGAATATAATAAGATTCGCTCCCTGTGACGGGCAAACATGCAACGGAGGAAACGTGTAGACCTAGAACGTCGTTTCGTACGCTCTCTTAGCCGCCATTTCTCGTGTATTCTTTTCGCGGGTGTGTGTGAAGTGTTGTTACTGCATGCGAATTGCGCGATTTTTCTTACTTTGTCCGTTCCCGAGCTGTGCGCTCGTTCGCTTCGGCAATGTAATAGATTTTAATCACTATCGAATTAAT
This sequence comes from Anopheles culicifacies, assembly GCA_000473375.1. Classification (NCBI taxonomy): domain Eukaryota; kingdom Metazoa; phylum Arthropoda; class Insecta; order Diptera; family Culicidae; genus Anopheles; species Anopheles culicifacies. The sequence continues at coordinate 10,477 of AXCM01007073.1, forward strand.
CATTCGTCAGAAAGATTAACGACGAATAATGGAATATAAACTGCATCTGCTCCAAGCGATCTTTCCCGTGGGTGGGGGGTATTGGAGTTTGCCTTACGATCGTAAGGAGAGGAGGCTCCATGTTAAACGTTTCTTCTTGTCGTCGTGGTCTTACCGCTCAGCATGGAGGTACATTTGAATGTGACTACACCATTTGCAGAATTGTATCTGCGGAATCGTTGGTGCACTCTTCTTTACCTTTCGATCGGATGTTCTAGGCGGCGGTGTGAAGATGTACTCTCGAAGTCGAACTAGTCGAACAGTCAAGGTTCTACGAGTTGCACAGTTCGTACAGTCGATTATAGATATTATTTCGGATTGCAGTTGAAGATCACGATCGTTGGGATGCGAGTTCCTTCGCCGAAACAATTTATTCTCGCTCTTAAAGCTTCACGACACTGCGCGCCTACGTGAAAGGGTAAAGATGTATCAGATTCCTCCCAAAGCATCCTCAGACTCCGAGTGTGATTTTAATCTGTAGGCGATTGTTTTTTTTTCGAATCTATGATAACGACCCAACAGCACGACATGTTGACCATGAACTCAGAAGTAGTAGACGGCGTTGTTGAACTTGTGGAAAATTGTTTGATTATTAATGTCTTCTGGTTATATCATGTAATGTGTCTCGTCTAAGTACCTCAATCCATTCAAGTGTCATAACTAATACTCTTCATTTTCGTTGGAATTATTTAGCACTGTTTTCGCTCTGCATAAACGTTTAAATGCCCTTTAAACCCAAAAGGGCCGTTTGATGCAGTGGCAGCATATTTGGACAGAAAAAAACGTAAATAATGCATATTCCGAAGCACCCTTTGGCTGGGTGGTAGCTGGCACTATGTTATTAAGTAATACATCCGCTGTTCGTCAAAACCATCCACGTAATCGCTTTGTGTGGACTTATGTGCTTATGTAGGTAGACTTGGGTCCCTCCCCTTGCTCCAACTCTGATGCAGATGATGATGGTGCAGGTGTTGGAAGTTCCCAATTCGATCCTTGGAAGCTCCCATACCCTCGGGGTCGGAATTTTGAAGCACGTTGCGTTAGCGCTGTATATTTGTGGTTAAAGCCCAGCATCGCAGCACCGTTTAATTTGCATAACTATGCTAATTTGTTTGTGCATTCTTCGGTGCCCTTCCGGAGCTGCGGTGCTGCCAACCGACAGGAAAATACCTCAGGAAAAAAAGGGATATGGAATCTGGACACTATCCAAAAACGGAAATTATCGTTCGTTTTTGGAGTTTATAAATGAGGCTGGACAGGCATTCACGGGGGAATAATCTTCCCACAAAAGGGCGTTCGTATTAAATTCGGGTTTTTTTTCCGAACCATCCTGGTTCAGAATTTTGTAGAAAGAGGGAGAAAAATTACACCGAACCGATTATGGCGTTCGTTTGGATCGCTTTAGATTTTGGTTCGTTTTTTTTTGCTTTCGTTGCTTGCACTTTTGTTTCATGTCTTATGTGTCCAGCACCAGCAATCCTAAATCAGGCGGTCCAGCAGCATAAAGCATAATCACACGTATGGCCGTACAACCGGCCACCGCCGCTCAAGTGTTGAAAAACGCTTCTTAAATGGACGCTTCCCTCCCGTGGACGTGAACGTTCCATTTTCGTCGTCCCAGCTTGTCTTGCGAAACATAAAAAGCGGAGAAGAGGGAAAAAAGAAATACGTTGCTCCTCGTCCTTGTGCCGAGAGGAGTTCTAGCGAATGTGATGAAGGAAGGCGAACCGAAGAAACAAGCGCCCCGAGAATCGGAGACACACATGCGAAAACCTCAAAGGGCACTGGTGAGGGCTTTCGCCCAACTCCTGCTCCTGCTAAAAAGGGTTTTGCACCGACGGTCGGCAAGGGGTACGACGAAGCATCGGAAGCTGCTGACCATGTCCTGCTTGCCAAGCGAGTGCGCTCGGTTCCCATGGGCAGTGAAACGAAACCCGATGAATGCCGATGGATGTATGGCATTTTGCGGGAGAGAAAAAAACCGGTTGTGTTTTTGCTGGCGCACACCGAGAGGAAGGTTTCGTTGGCAAATTCCTGCGACGGAGAAAGAAGCGAAAACTGCAAAGAAAACGGACGGCAGGACTAAAGGAGAGGGAAATCACTTGGCGTTCGGACATGACCAAGTACCCAGCCAACTGCCCTTTTGCCCTTGTTTTAAGCTGCTTCTTTGCGCGAAGGTATGGTTTGTTGTTCTTTTCTTCTGTTTCTTCTCGTTTGTTTTTTCGCCTGACGATCATTTAGCTCAAAAATTCGCAGTTCTGATAGAGCTTCTGGAAGTTATTGTAATGCATGCTATTTTTAAACATATTTTTTATTAACTTTAATGGGACAGATTAAGAGGAAAAAATACAAAATGAGTTGTCGCATTAACGTTCGGCACGCGGAAACTCCAGCTCCCATTGGCAGTCAAAATTCAAGCCAACGGTGGTGGAGTTACCAGGCTCCGGAAACGTCCGTGTTGTAGGTGAGTTTGAGTTATGTGATCACTTTTAATACACTTTTTTTTATTTTGGTTATTTTATTACGCCTTACCTCTCTTATATGCGTTTATAAGTTCATGTGCAGCCGGGAACTGTAATTTACATATCATCATCACTCCTCGCTCTGTGTCAAGAAAAGAAAAAGAAATCAGTAAATATCGACCAAGTTCTTACTCCATTAGTTTTGCAGACACGAATGTCACTGTCCGAATGTGCGAAGAGTTCATGACGAACTGCCGGCACGGCTACCGAAAGGCATTATCCGTTGACGAAGTCTCCAACAAACGAACGTGATCGCGTTACCAATCGAGAATCGCAAGACGCGTCGGCTTCGATTGCACTTCCTGTCGATGTACTTTATCGTGCGAATATTGGAGAGACACTCAAACCCGAACACCGCAATACAATGTTTGGCGTTAACAGGCTCAGACACAGCCACGGTTAAAGGTGAGCCAATTTGTGTAATGTAATGTGAACAGAACTGCTTTTATTTTGAAAAATCGGAAATTGTTCGGAAATTCCTGTCCGTGTGTGTGATAAAAGATTGCATCCCCAATCATCCAATCTTGTTGTACTCCAACCCGCCCCCGGAGGTCACAAAATGGCTGACACATTCCACACAACAGCCACACCGCGTAAATTAGCCTCCATTTTCGATTGAACGTTGTGCTGGTGCTTTTTAAAATTCGCACGTACAATGATTACGCACTGCTGCCCAAGCGCGAGTGTGAAGAAAAGGGCATCAAGGTTCCATTTATTTATGGCACCATAATTTCAGGCGCCCGATTCATTGTTCGCGGGGGTTTCACTCTCGATCGGTGTATGATCGATCGATGGAGAAGTGTTTCATGGATCGGGGGTCAATTACCACCACCACCACTGCCACCACGACAGCAAACGTGCTGTTATCAGTTGGTGTTGCAACTTTGTTGCATCGGACACGCCGGCGGTGCTGAAGATTAATGGGCCGTTGTAGACGATGCAATGGATTGCATACGATCGTTGGGGTCGGTAAGTGCAGTGTGTGAATGTATTCGAAGAGCCAATTTATTCGTGGGTAGGTTAACTTCTTTGCTTCCAAAATTGGTTGTAAGAAGAGAAGTTCTTGATGGTTTTTTCTGTTCATTTTTGCC
>AXCM01007074.1:0-14093 GCA_000473375.1 Anopheles culicifacies
GCGCGCGCACACACCTGCTAATGTGAACACACTTTTGGGTCAAGGTTAGAAGTGGTCGTACCCGATATGCAACACACATGTCATCCGGTGTGCGGGTACGTGCGAGAGTGAGCGAGTGAAAGCAGCGAACGGGGATGAACCTTTCCCGGCTGTGGAAAACTTGCTGCTGGATGGAAAAACTGTCATCAGCTAGCTATTTTCATACCGCTGCAGGTTATCGACCGTTGGCTACAGTCGGAGACAACTGGCAAGAAAAGAAGCAGAGGAAACAGTGCAGAGTGTAAAGTAAATGGAGGAAAAATGTATGCCCGCTTTTCCGACCAGCCGCCGCTGGTGGTGTTGCCTAACATTTTGGGGAGGATTGTGAGAAAATGACATCAGATACTGAAAGGGAATCAATTTTAGATTTTTTTAGTTCAATATTTAAAGTTTAACGTGCTACAGGCATGTATGAGAATGCAATTAAAAAATTAATTAATAAAATGCAAACAAATATTTGTAATCTGTTCAGGTCTCATTTTTCTATCTCCCATCTACAAAATGACATCCAATAACTCACCAAGTATTCTGACTAATCTGTAGCCGGATAATTGTTACAGTACAACGGATTAAATCTACAGCTTTTTCTGAAGTCGAGGTTTTGTAGTCTATTTTACCGTATTGCTGGAATAGAATAATAAATATCAGAGACATTGAACATCGTTTAGTCAACAGAAAGTCTTCCAGAGATGTCTCCTCTCCATGAGGCCTTTACTCCTCATATCTCCATAATCAGAAGGTCTAGGAGGACTCTTAGTATACAGACACGTATAGCTGGTGATTTTTGTGATCTCTAGAGATCCCTACTGTTCGAGGACTTTCCAATTGTGCTGCTCAATAGTCAGGTGATCTTGGTGATCTAGTCCAACGCAATTCTACAATGTGTCGTGCCGAGCGAGTACATAAGTACTCTCCAAGATTTATTATCAGGGAAATCGTTGAAGATTGATCCTCTACTCTGCCCTGTTACTAGAACAGATGTAGATTACCGGGTGGTTTTGCATCTCTTGAAGATCGCCGTTCCACTCCCCAAGCCCAAACTTTTTCCCTCTTCGATTGCATCAATGTCCCAGCTTTTCTTATGTCCAAGATCTTATTCTTTGCTCAATCAAAACCTTCACTTCTTCTTTCCATCATTTTGATTTTAACACCCACATCTTCCAACATCAAAATTTGTTTTAAACATTCCAACATTCTGATTTTTAAGGTTAGATTAGAATAACACATGTGCCGAAAGTTAAATATTTCGATTCCTAGTTAAGATAAACGCACATTTATGCGAAGTATATAAAATATGAATTAAATTTGAAATATTTCTGAGTGACGATTTCCTGAAGCCTTTCTATGGCTGTGATTTTTTTCCTTACTACAATCCGTCTTCGGATTGAGAGTTGATCTGTCAAATTGCGCTTGTAACTGTCATTTCCTAGTACCACGAGCCAACACACGACCGATTTAAAGGCATACAGTTAAACAGCATTGCACTACAGTTCATTACTTTCCCTTTAACTCCATTTGCAAGCGTTTGAAAGTACATTATTAGTGTCGCTAATGTTTGCGTTTCAATTTACGTAAAAAAAAACAACTAAAGCTCCCCTCTTATTGCATTTGCTGCCACCGCTAAGTGCAAGGGCGCCGAGACATTTTAAGCCATTTAAATGCGTATGTCCTACGACGCGAGGCACAGACCAAGGTACGCCATTATGCTAGCTCATTGACCAACCAAACCTCCCAGCAGAACCGATGAGCTAATCACCCTTCAATCAACTAAGCTTTGTGTGAAATCAAAAGCAGCATTCCCACCGAGCACCCTGAGGGTGCCACATTTCGTGCCGGACAGTCCGTGTGCGGCGCACTGTGAAAATCCCACTGACCGCTGAAAGGCAGGGAGTGGAGCCGTTGGCGGCTGGTGAGTTTCGCGATTTTTCTTAGCCATTTTGCAATCGGGCACTGTTTTAATTGTTTGTGCATCGCGTGGTCGAACTGCGCGACGAAACGAAACCACGACGGTGCCCGAGAAACGAAACGCACCGAATGGACATTTTTCACTCTCTTCCACCAACAAAGACACCTGACGGACACTTTGGACTCGGTCGGTTCTCGGTTCAGGCACGTCGAATTGTCACCGGATGGCGCACATTTATCTGTGAAACATATTTTAATTGTCTGGCCTGCAATATCGGAATGGAAAATCGTTCCATCGAGTGTGGCCGTTAAACGAAACTCATTTGCTAAGCTTTTCTTATGTATTTTTTTGTCCAATACCGCAAAATCCATTTAAAATAAAGGCAAAAAATACATTTAAATTTAACGCCGAGCGGAAAGGTCTTCTGATCATAGCTCAATGTCAATCGTAATATTCAAACACAATAAAATAAAGAATATTAATGGTCATAATCGCTGCAAAAATGTTCGCAATAAAATGTGATATAAACGACAATCACCAATTCTACCCCCTACTCATGTTTCATCCTCTAAACTGAAGGTCAAAAAAGCTCAACAGCATGTGCATTGTTCCACGGCAGCAGCCACCATTCCCAGCATTCTTCACTGCATCATAGGTTTTATTTATTTTATTCTTATTTACTGTTTTTTTTTTCAACAACTCTGTCGCCATCTGAATTTGCGTTCAGTGCGCAGGAGTTGAAGCAAAACGCGAAAACCAAAACTCTCTTCGGATATTCAATCAATCATTCAATAATGCCACTTTCGGGTACCAAGGATGCACAAACGCTCCCACACGACTGCGTGCGGAGTTTCGACATCAAAAGGAAACCAATTTAATCGGCAGAGGATCTGCTTCAGCGAAGAGTTTGTGCTTACTTCAAGGCGCAGTAAGTTTGGCTACAAAAAACTGCCGGTTCTACAATGTAGGAGTTTTAACAAGGCATACCAGCACTAGGGAAGGTTTTACGCGTGATATTCTATTTCATTACAGTGCGTAACTTAAATGTATGATCTTCAGGGTAAATTAATTATAAAATTCTCACATAGATTTCTTTTTGCTCTTCTCGTAGATGAATAGCTTCGAGGTACAAGCAAAATAAGTTATTTTTTGTTTTCCCTCACATTGCAAACTTCATTAAAGAGTAATTTAATTATCTTGGTTGTCCAAATGCATTTAATGCGATTTTATGGCATATTACTCGTTTTCGCTCAATGCAGATTTTGACAGTGAGTTTTGGGGTTACATCAATTTTTCTTTGCCGAAATATCAATCGTCTACAAATGTTGCCTTCGTTCATAACATTTTAATCGGTCCTCATCTTAGTCAAACGAATACTTTTGATGATTTACAATTGTACACCACCAAAATCAGAAACAAAAACATAAAACTTCCATCCACAAACAAAGCGCACACCGGATGGAGTAACGGATATTTAAATCAGACGTAAGTAACCAGGAATAGCGCCAGGAATGGTCAGCCCGGAGGAGCCCGTGCAGGAGCATCAACATTCAAGGACAAGGCATTAGATTTGCATACTTCGCTTCACATCGCACCCCCAACCAACACACGTTACATTACCTTCTTTTTGCATCGGTTTGATGAATATCCTGATGCTTAAATCCATTGATTTTTTGCCCCTTTACTGCTGTGCTGGTTCACTTAAGGTTTGTTGGCTTCAATTCTTATGTTAAAGCATAGTGAAGGTCTTCTTAGTGATGACCCATTACGTTAGTTCTGTTGATTTTTTTTTTTAATATAATTCTCGCAAATCTTCTGCGTACTGCTCAAATAAATGAAATACTTCGCGCAAACTGATATAACTTGATTCCGACCTCAAAACATATCCGATGCTTGTGTAAAACTATAAATATGTATAAAATCAAATCTACATACAAAACATCGGACCCGCCTAGACCGATGATACGTTCCATGCCTGATGCCAGCGCAAAAGACGATAAATGTCCAACGCTACCGCGTACGTCAACTCGCCGCGAATGTGCGTGTTACGTACCGTACGGGCATCCATTGCATTATAAAATGAAAAATAGCCAATAGCCTTCCCATTCAGGAAGCTTCTTAAGTTGCCAGTCAGCACGAATAGGAAAGCCACTTATACTTAGGCTAATGCCCTCGGGAGCGCACACCAAGGCAACCTCCAAAACGCACCAACAAAGCCACAAATGCATCGCGGCACTGGTGGGCTTCGCTGTCAGACGGACGGCAAACAGCACCGTACCGGACGGTGCAAATCCTTGTGGCCGAGCAGTGGCACAGCCACAACCATCAGAAGGTCCTTCTACGGACAGAGGGGGCTGGGTTTTCTTTTTCGTGTTTCGGTTACTTCCATCGATTTGCTTGCCAAGTTTGCTACTCCGGAGGGGGTGCGAGAAGAGTTGCAACGCATGCAACACAAACGCAGTCAGTTGCATTCGTAATGAATGAAAAATTATTGACCACAGCACAAAAGTGGATGCAATGCTGATGAGGGAGAAAGAGAGAGTGAGTGAGCACAAGAGGTCTTCTTCCTGGCAAACACTTCATCCAGCGAGAGTGACCCACCGGAGAGGCACATTAATAAAACATCTTCATCAGTGCGGGAATTTACTTTATGCAAATACTTCGCAAAACCCGTACTCCCTGTCCCACCGCGAAGATGGTGCGAAGGGTAAATGTAAGGGCATACGTTATCTCTCACTTAACCGCACGAAGCCCAACGAGAGCGGCAGATATAAATTGTAAAAAAGGCAGGACCCACCTAACGAACCTGGTGGCATAGAAGCGAAACAATTTATCACCTTATAAATCGTCACGAGTGTGTTCAATTAACAGCTATTTTTCAAAACAATTCTAGAGGTAGCACTTAATAATCGGGGGGGAAAACAGCAACAACTGAAGAACGTGAGGCCGGGATGCAATTTTCTTGAGGGGTTCTTGGGATATTCGATGCATCTTTCGTTTTGATTTGAGATAATCGCCGAGGGTATACACTGATCTTATGTAGGTTTAAGTGCATTGAATATGCGCTACAGGGAAAAAGTAGTCTTAAAGCAAGGGACAGATTTGTAAATTGGATTTTTAGCGAAATAGAACTAGAAGTTATATTTAATGTCTAATATTGTGTATATCCCATCCAGAAGTTACTTAAGAAGATCTATACTCCCAAAAAGACATAAATTATTTTTTAATAGTTCGGTATTTCCCATCAAAAGTGCTACAAATTTAAACTAATTTCTATACCATCTGTGTCATTTAGAGTGTTCATATACAAGCGAAAAGGAAAAAAAACATGTAAATGCTCCATACAATCCCCAGAGACACTCACTTTTCCCCCAAAAGAAACAATGTGTACCTACATAATTTTCCCCCGACACTCTGGAAAAACCCATCGAACCGAGCCAAAAACCAAAAACATAATAGAGCAACACAACTTTTAAGTCACCACACACAAAGAGCCGGGCACACGGGCACACCATCACGGAAAACATGAAAGCGTATGTATGCGTTTTGTGGTGCGCTGCTTCAAAACAAGAACTGACTTAGAATGCGTTGCATTAGAAACGGAGGGTGAAAAAACTTGCTAAACAATACGAACACCATGCACGTGAACGGCAAGCGACAGGACGGAAGGGGTTTCCGGTGCGGAAGAGGTAGTTTAGTTAGAAGAAATGAAAATGGTTTAGCTGTTGTGTTGTGTTCGTTTTTTTTTTTCGCTGTTCATGTAAAAAAACGGGAAATAGGGCCAAGGTGCTGTGTGTCTCATTTGAATGCAGCCAACCGACTGAAACAAAGTTCCATTAAGGGTTCTAAAAGTTGTTTTCGCTAGTTTTTTGTCTTCACGTTACTGTGTAACGATGCATATGAATGCATAACTTTTGGTCTTTACGGTTTTTTTTCACATTTAATGGGTTTATTAGTTTAAAAAAAATTCCCATAAGCCAATAAATAATTTATTTGGAGTTTTGAATTTTCTTTAAAGTTGTTACCTTTTTATTTACAATTAATAATAACAAAACATTGTAACGAGATCTATTTTGAAGTGTTATTTTAAAATTAGTTAACATTTATATTTCTTGCAATAACATTTAGAATAATTTTTTAAGTTTCATTTAAATTATCAGTAAGAACGTATAAGACAAATGACTAAGTAGTAGTAATAATTAAATCTCCATTTAAATACCCTTTTAATACAATTATATTTAAATTAAACAAACGCCTATTTCTAACTACTTTATATAAATTTTCTCACAGAAAAGCGTTTCCATGCTGCATGAAATGGAAACCCATTTCAACGCGAGCGAGAATAAAATCGAAAACTAAGCGTTAACATTATTTTGGCGGTACAATGCCGGCAAAGGAAATGGATAAATTACGTTACAAAATGAAGGCAAAGGAGAGCAACATAGCGGCCGGTTGAGAGAAAAAAAAACAACCTCATGCGCACACACAAACACAACACACAGGCTAGAAACGCTCCCTGCTCCATATAATAACAGTAAGCGAAGCCTATTTCCCTTTTACTCGCCACGGCTAATGAGGTTGGCGCGCCGAACGGGCTCAGTTTTCATCTGTCTTTCTATTTTGCTTCACACCAGTAGTTCTAACACATTTCATCCGATTGCTCGCTGGAGATGTGCTTCACGAGCTACTGAACAATATATATATATATAAATGTACTGCTGGCCGGTACGGTAGCCTACGGCAAAGGCCCGTAAACAATACCGTTAACCGATCATGCGTTTTCCCACATTTTTCCCAAACCAACCCGATCCACCCAGATAGCAAGATCGATTCGGTTGAGATTGGAGGAGGCGGGTGTAGAAGGATTTTTTTTCTAGCGTAATATTTACGTTAACGAAAGCAAAAAAGGAACAAAAAAACACCAGAAGCAACCAGCAATCACTTATGTATTTCCCTTCCTGGAGCTTTCTCTCCTGCTTGCGTATAGTATATCATTTACTTGTTTTCGGTATTTCCAATCCACCCTCTCTACGCATACGCACCACCTACCTTGGAAGCATGTCAGCAGATTTGTAGTAATAGTGACCTAAAACTGAGGAGGCTTTCAGGCTGCTGCTTAATTGGAAACCAACCCACAAATCCGGAAGCAAACACCATACGCACTAGCGCACCGAATCACACACATACATATGTATTCATTTAATGACATTTTCCGCATTCGTTCTCTAGTGTAATGTTAATACGAAGCGAGCATTTGAAAAACCATACAGCTATGTTGGTTGGACGTTAGAATTGTTAGTCGGGGTTGTTCTTTGAACTGATGTTCTGATATTTTGGCTGAAGAGTTGTCACTAAAATTAACTAAACAAGATAGTATCATCACTCCATGCACTGAAATTAACAGACGCCACAAAACGCAGCACTTTTGCTTGCAGCAAAAGAGGGAAACTTTTTTCCTTCCTCCCCATCCCCCTCCCCCATCCCACCCTAAAAGCCTTTAATTTTATCCAACAAAACGCCACCGGTTCGAATCAAAACCACGGCCCGCACTACATACACACAACAGACCGCGCTAAGCACTCTCACAAACGCACACCGCCTGGGCCGGGAGGAGTACGATCCGGACGTTTGAATTTGGGGCTTTTTTGATCGGAGCTCCCCCCAATTGGGAATCGGAGGGATGAAGACATAAGACGACGACGAGAGAGAGAGAGAAAAACACAAACAAACGAAAACAAAAAAAAACATCTCCGTCCACTTCGAAGGGGCAAGGGAAATCGCGTGGTTTTTCCCACCATCCCACTCATACTATCGAAATCGAGACGCACGCACACACACACACACACAATCGCGCGCACGTATGCGCTAAGTTAAACACTCGCGGCATCGTTGAGATTTACCTACACTTGTGCACAATGCGGACTGCATCCGCTTAGCTAACGACAACCGACCAACATACACAGTGGTGGTAGGTGCATCTGGTAAGGTGCATCCGACTTCTGGGCACTTCTTATCAATCTTCGCTGCAGCAAATCGCTGTAGAACATGTCAAATGCCAGATGAACACCGTGCACCCTCCTAAACCTCACTTTACAATTCAATGACAGATGTTGTTGAAGCGACTGAATTTGACGATCGGAAGAAACCTCACTTCTCGGGCACTTCTTAAACTCTAGCGAGATGCAAAAGCAAACAAAACACCTTTTACGCGGTAAATCGAAACACCCACTAATGCATCCGTAAAACCAACAGCACCAAATAGAAGAACAATCCGAACGAACAACAATTCTTACACTCGTCTATTTATGCGGCACCCGTGTTTCGTGCTTTCCGTGGCAAAGAAAACCGAACGCATCCGTGAATGGTGAGAAACTAACCGCTCGCAATGCGACCACGATCGCCCCAAGCACACGAAACGTCACTCTCGAGCCAGCGCTGAGTGTGTGAGTGAACGTCCCACCGTGCCACCCTTGCAGCGATGCACGGCAATGCGAAAGGGGGTGGTTTTGGAGCAAGACAGCTCCAAACGAGCCGATTCTCGAAGTTTACCACTCCGAAAAGGGGGGTGGTTGCTAAATCGACATCTTGCGAGAGTGGGAGAGCAAAACAGACAGCACTCACATCGAAAGCAGCTTTCATTGGGGAGCATAAATGAGTGTCGGCACTCTCTCAAACGCATGCCGTGGGGGGAGCGCACACGGCACCGTGATCGGCATACCGAACACATTGGGATGATCTTTGCCACCCCAATGGCTTCGTGTTTACCGGGCCCTGCGAATGCGTTCGTGCTGGATGCATTCTCACCCCGTACCGAGTGATGGTGTTAGAGAGAGCATTTATTTCCTAAAGCGACAAACTAAAAACCTTTCAAACGATTTGAGTTCTCGCTCGAAGAGTGCATCTTGCGAGATGGGGTGAGAGTATTTACAAGCCCTTCAACAAAGTCAGCTGTTAAATTATTGTTCATAAACGCATCCAAAGTTACTCAACCGAATGTTATAAAAATACAACACTAAAAGTAAATACAACACAAGAAACAAGTGAAAGAAAAATGAATAACAAAATATAGTATATAGACACAAATAAGTCCACAAGACTAATCTTCAGTCTAGTTTACTATTTCTTACTTTCGATATTTTCAAATTTCTGTTCTATTTATTTCATTTTTCTTTTACATATTCCGTATTACTTATCGCTTTTGTTGTTTTTAATTCACCCAAACAAGTTTTTATTAATTTTACTGTCTAATTGGCTATTTAATAGTATTGCTCTATGCTGTTTATTGCTTTTTTATGTATGTTATTAATTCTTATTAACATAAGTTGTGTAATACTTTTTATTACTTTACTTCTATTGTAATTTTCTATTTCAACACTTTTTGATATGTTTTTTATATCTAATATTAATAATATTAATATTATCTATTTTACTTTTTTATGACAATACGGCTACGTAGCTGTCATCATGGAAAATAAATAAGTATTTTTTTTCTTTTTTACAGATCATGAACTGTTTCAGTACAAATAAACAGTTTAAGTGAACACAAAATGAATATATAAAAAGAAGATTAAAAAGAAACGATTTCATAACAAAAGCAGTTATTTCAATGAAATCTTTTTGTAAATGGAAATAATACAATCTTACATAATCACTTTTACTTCTCATGGGAAATTATTTTTCGTTTCATCTAGGCAAGTATTAGATCGGCTACAGTGTACACAAGAAAATAGGAGATGTTGGAAGAGACAAGATTTACTACAACCATTTCTACCGCCGGCAAATGAAACGATGTGGTTTAGAGCGAAAGAAAATATCTCCAGAACCGGTTCAAATGGCGATCTCCTCAGTCGATGAGGTTGCGATTTTGTATTGTTGCTGTTATTCTTTCCTGCCGTCCGCTTGTGAGCATGTTTCTGCGATCGTTCGAATAGCATCTTCCGTGTGCTTTGGTCGTAGTGACTCGGTGACTATGATCGTGTGAAACGGTAAACTCTTAGGAACGCTAATGCCACTGTCAGGCATTCAGCAGCTAACGAAATTCAAAAACAAACATCCACCAGAAACGTTTGTCTACTAAGAACCGTCGCCCATACATCCTTGCTATCATGTTATTGGATCTCGCACGCTGTATGCTGATATGAAGTAACATAAAACTACATACCGACAAGCGACGGCGCTCAAACGATCATACAGCACGATAAGGAACAACTTAGAGCCAACATTATGACAAACAAAGGGTAATTTCGGTTGAAATTAGGTTGAAAAATAAATCCATTCGATTTGTTCCAGAATGTGATCCTTATAGATTTAAGCCGTAGATCATGTATCGTCCGATTATCGATCAGTTAGTTTTATTACTATCTACAGCCTGCCAATATTTTAACAACTGTCTCATAATATCATCTCCCACACGGAGTTTCTAAACATTTTTCCAATATTTTCTCTTTCCTCCATTCCACGGCGTACCGATTACTATCTCCAACGACCAGAAGCACTAACATAAGGCCAGAGCCGCAGATTACGGCACCATAAAACATCTTCGGGGTGAATCCTTGACCAGAAAGGGCAAAACCACACCTCTACCGCTCACATGTGATCGTGAGTCAAGGGTGGTTAAATATCTCCCGTTAAGAAGGTAAGATGGTTAGGCCGGTGCGATGGAGCGTTGACTTTGGTATCGATCGCGACACATCTCCCTTTTGCCACAACCGTTTCGGGCAACTCTAACTGGTTTCTAGCGCAATTCCGAACGATCTTCGACCTTTTTCTTCGGAACGGTATGATTCATTGGCACTGCCTATTGTTGTTGTTCTTCACCACCCAGTCAGCGGATAGTTTTGCCGCCTTCCGCTCACCCCTCTGAGCTAACCTCTAAAATGCAAACTGTTCGATCTTTACGAAATTGAAGAGGGATGAAAAAAAAACATCCCCCAACGTGTAGCGACTCAACAGCGAGTGTGAATGAATGCCACCAAATGCATCTTCGCGCAAGGGAAGCGAATTTATTACACCGTACATCGTCGTGCCCACCAACGAACGAGGTTCTGGGGACGCGTGTGACCCAGCGTTAGAGTACGCGCCAGAGCGGGGAGCGGGAGTTTTAGTTCCGCTTACGAAGCGGTCAAATGACACGAAAAAAAGACAAACTGGGATAAGATTTATTTTATGAACATTCGCTACATGGCGTGAACACTGCGGGTGACCTAAGCTAGACCGTTGCGATCGTTGTCCTCGGAATAATCGAGGGCCTTGTAAAACGTTTACTCCGAGCGTACCCCGAGCCCCTGTCAATAAAAGGTGATTTGAAGGCTGAGTTTATGATTAAGTTTTAGAGCCTAAGTGGTCGAAGCGTACGTTTCTGGATGTGAGAGATGAGATGATTGTGAGAAATGAGATGAAAAATGCCACTAACAGTAGCTCACTAACAGATCTTCTTGTACATCGTTACAGTAACGATTGCTTTTTTGAAAGAAGGAATTCCTTTAATTTCAAAAATTAAATGACCCTTAACAAAAGACAATTTAGACAATTTTAGAAAAAAAGAGTATATTTTAGTCCTCTTAGCATTCCTTGAAGAAATGTTCCAGACGTCACTAGAATAGTCAAACCTGTCCAATAGTCAGTAAGTGGACTAAACGGAGGGACTAAGATTTTGGGAGAGCTCTCAAAGTCCCAAGGAAAGATGTTGACAAGATTTTGAAAACTTGCAAGACTTTCTCATTAGACTTTTGAAATCTTCCCAAGTATATACATTCATGAGCAATTGCATATCATTTTTCAATCCCCTTTCGACTTCAATTTACTCATGTAACAAACTCGTCTCCTTTCCTAATAAGAATCATACATAGAGAATGATTCACTCCGTGCTTCCTCTAACAATTTATCTCCGAGCTCCTACAAGCTACAACCTTGAAGAACTTGTATTCTGCTTCCATAGCTTACAACTGACCACGGCACCCCCAAGCCACAGAAGTAAACATAAATTCTAAAGTTGTGTTTTTCCCATCCTGCTCAACACTTGCCATCGAGTTGCAGCATTGATCGATCGACTCAATCGTCCGCATCGGGATGGAACCTGCACGCAGAGGAGAGTAGCTTCGAGAATTCGATTTTGAATTTTATGATTAAGTCGTAAAACTCTCATAGCTGAACCTTGAGCCCCGGTTCTACCCGATTGCCTGGAGGTTTCGCCCTCGCGCTCGGACGCGCTTAATGAAGTGCACTTCCAGGAACCGTTCTAGGTAATAAGACTGAGGAATGTGAAAGAAAACCTTTGAAAGGAATTTTTTGTATCTTTTATGAAAATTGAAGAACTTTTTAAAGAAATTATTTATGCAACAGATCTTCACGACACTCATACAAAATAAAATAAAATTCTCTTTCGACGAGCTAAAATACCAGCAAGACCATCAACAAAGCACCAAAAAATCAAACGTTAAAATGACTTGAATCCTACAAAGCAGAGCAAAAACAAAGGCAACAATAGCTAGAAACATAAACCTTCACGACTTGGCAATGCTGTTACAGGTCCCACCGGGATGGCACTGAACACAAACCATGTGCATGTTCCCTTAAAACAGAAGCTTTTTCCTCTCCAACCCATAGCTGACTCATACACGAACACATTCCGAACCGGATTTGAAAACGCACAAAAACCCGAATTCCAGGCTAAGAAGTGCAATAAATTAGAAGCTTTATGTGCAACGTGCAAGCGCACACCCCCCAAAACCTTCGCAGAAAGGTTTGGGGTGGGGATGGACATGCTTTCGCTTCCGTTTGCCCTTTTTTTCGCCTGCCCATTTTTGATCCCCAGCTATGCGCGGGAGGAAAACAAGATGCGAAATGCTGCTGCACTTGTGTTGTGCATTCACGGTACTAACATTCGTCCCTTTAGTTTCCCTCCTGCCGTGCTGTAGCCTTCAAGGATGAGATTTAACACTTGAGGGTTTTTAGCTTCCACGACCGGATGGGTGGTCATCGGTCGGTGTCGGTTCATTAGTTGGGTTGATGGGAACGAGCTTTAATACTCGTCGTACCAGTTAACGATTTGATTGCATATTATTTCACATGCAACAGGGGCATGAGGTGAGTTAGCGGCCACAATCCTCAGCCGGCATGAAGGGTGGTTGTATCAAATGAAAACTTTTGCTGTTGTGCTTTACAAACTTCATTGCTCATAACTTTTACTAAATGAGATTAATTAGTTCATAACTATGCATGTATATAATATCAACATAAAATGAAGAAATCAAATTGGAGTTTCGAAAACATTATCAATTTCGTAAGTATCAGGTTTATCTGGTTGAATTCTCTATAACTTCTGAGAGCATAGTTATTAATCTTCTCTTCAAATTTTCAAGTAATTTAAAGTAAAAAATAAATAATTATGTTACAGTCTCTTGAATTCTAATTAATTCTATTTCACTTTAAAAAGTAAAAAGGAAACAATAAACTGTCGCTCGAATTTCACATTCATGCTTCGTACCTTCTTTTGAGCGCTATTACTAAAATATTCCTAACGAAAAAAAAAACCTTTATGGCTTTCTCCGCTGACATTACTGCGATGCACTTTGTGCCACTGAGTAGCTCACTGCAGGATGTGCATATCCCACGCTGCTTCCCATCCTACCCCGCACTAACCGCACTAGCGCAAATAGGTCACATTGGCGCACCCCTACGTATGGGGGCTGGACTTGTCCTAGATTGGCGAGCGAATACCCCGCCCGGACCAAGGTTAGGACATTCTTACTAACCCATCGACTCAGAACTCCCGCCCAGCGCCTTCGGCATATCGTGGTTCGGTTTGTTACAACGTACCAGATACACTAAACCAGCGTGAATCCTGTGTTCACTGTTTTGTGCTTTTAAATAGTGTACAACCGGCACCATGGAAGGAGGATAGCTGTAAAAAACACAACACAGTGACTGCTGCTGCTATCACGAACGCTAAAATGCATCGACCAGTTACGAGGCTAGTCTCGCACAAGGACGAGAACCGTCCATCATGCTCCGGCTGCCTTTGTTTACATACACTTATATTTTATAACCACTTTAGCGTAAACTTTTCGTACGTGCTCTAGTGAAACCGCTGGCCATACTTTTGTGCAGAAGCTTATGGTTAAGCGACCAAAGCGAATATGTCAATTTG
>AXCM01007075.1:0-15840 GCA_000473375.1 Anopheles culicifacies
GCGCAGCCGTCCGGAGTGGGTTGAATGAAGTGACTGTGTAACAAGTGGAGAAGTGTAAGATTAACAAACTTACACTCAAGTGATCCCGCTACTGCTGCATCCGGAGCATCAAAGGAGAAGCGACATCGCATCACCGCCGAGGATTTGAGGGTCCCCCACGCAGCCGCTCATCTGTATGAACAGCATCGTCAACTCAGAACCGCGACACGACTAGCAAAACCGTAAGTATCACTCTTTAAATACTACTTAAGTGAAGTGCCTAAGAAGTGATAAGTGCGTCAACTACGATAATTTTTTTTATCGAAGTTGCAAATCGTGAGTAAATTTAATTGTGACGTAAAAGTGTACACGCACTACAAGATAGACGTGGCACTTAGAAAAAGACTTATTTTGCTTGCGTCCTCAAAAAACACTACAAGATAGATTTTTTGAGTCGGAAAATAGCATACTACAAGATAGGTGATATTTTCAAATCAAGGGAGTACTACTAGATAGGTACCTTGATTAAAACCCACTCACAAGTGAATGGGAAAACCAGATCGGTTCGATATAACCAGAAACATACCAGGAAATAGTGCCAGTAAAATGGAAGAAGTAGCTTCTAGACTTGCCGAAATGATGGGTGCTATCAACCTGCTGCAAGAGCAGTATTCGGTGTTAGCGACGCAAACCCCATCACCTGGAAATGGCATCGGGGATTATTTCCGGATCCCTGATCCCATTAAATCCTTGCCGAACTTCGACGGTAATAGGAAACAACTAACCTCTTGGTTAAACACAGCGGAAAACACGCTTGCTCTTTTTCGAGGGAAGGTACCGTGCGACGTTTATACGATGTATACAACAGCGGTAACCAATAAGATATTAGGCAAAGCGAAAGACATAATTTGCCTTTCAGGCAACCCTCAGAATTTTGAGGAAATCAAGGAAATTTTAATTTCTTCTTTAGGCGACAGGCAAGAGCTATCGACCTATAAATGCCAAATATGGCAAAACAAAATGGTAAATGGAACAAGTATCCATAAATACTACAACCAAACTAAGGAAATTTGTCAGAACATAAAGACTCTGGCCAAACAGAACCCAACATACAGAGAGCACTGGGAAGCAATTAACAAATTTATCGATGAAGACGTTTTAGCCGCTTTCATTGCCGGGCTAAGTGACAACTACATTGGGCATGCCCAAGCAGCTAGACCCAAAGATTTGGAAGATGCATACGCATTCTTATGCAAATTTAGATCAGTAGAACAAACGGTTAGCAGCATTTCTAAACCCAAAACAAATCTGAACAAACCTTATCCTAAACCACTCCCAAACACTAACGAAAACCCCTACAAACCACACGATAAGAAAAATGACTACAGCAAACCAAATAGAGGTGAACCAATGGATGTCGACCAATCGATGAGAAGTAGATTGACATACAATAAAAAACTCATTAATACTAACGAAATTCACGACGAAACCGAACCGAATGAATCAGATTCCGAAAGTGAGGAAGAGGACGGTAACGAATCAAATTTTTATCAAACACCAAACCCGAAAGGAACGACATAGCAAATTTTCTTCCATACATCGAATTTAACGGATTTAAGATACTGATAGATTCCGGAGCGAATATCAATTTAATTAATCCAGGCATACTCAAAAAGAGAAAAAATATTAAACCCGTCAGCATAAAAAACATAATTGGAAAACAGAGCATAACTCACACTGGGAAAGTTAATCTTTTAGGAGATAAATTTCCTACTCAGAAATATTACGAATTGAATTTTCACGACTTTTTCGACGCAATGATCGGAAGCAAATATTTGTACGAAAACAAATGCGTGTTAGACTACATAAACGAAAGCATTAAAATTAATGATCACCACCATTATTTCAAGAAATATAACCTCTCTAAAACTCCAAAAACTCAGACACACATAATGACATTGAATAGTGACATAAACGGAGATTGGGTGGTATACAAACCGACAAAACTTTGTGAAAATGTTAACATTGAACCAGGCATTTACAAGTCAAAAAACCATAAAACTACATTTTTGATCCGTACAAACAAGAAAAGCTTAAAGGAAATCCCAACGGAAAAATTGTGCCTGAAAGTCAACAATTTTGAAATTCTCACACCTATACCAATCAAAACAGCGGACGAACTAGACCCCGAACAAATAAAACAACTTATCCGAACAAGCCACCTCAACGACTATGAAACAGAAAAACTTATAAAAATCATTTATAAAAACCAACGAGTTCTTCTAAAAGAAGACGAAAAATTGACTGCTACAGATATAGTAAAACACAAAATTATAACAAAACATAATGAGCCTACCTACACAAAATGCTACAGGTACCCCCACCACTTGAAAAAAGACGTAGAGGAACAAATCCAAGAAATGATCGACAGCGGTATCATTACACCCTCGACTAGTCCTTATTCCTCCCCACTCTGGGTAGTCCCAAAGAAAAGTGACGCCTCAGGAAAAAGAAAGGTTAGAGTTGTCATTGACTATAGGAAACTAAACGAAATTACTGTTAACGATAAATACCCTATACCCCAAATAGAAGAGATTCTTGACAATTTAGGCAAATCAGAATACTTCACCACGCTCGATCTGAAGTCTGGCTTCCACCAAATAGAAATGGACCCAGCACACCAAGAAAAAACAGCGTTTTCAACGTCACAAGGGCACTTCGAATTTACAAGAATGCCATTTGGATTGAAAAACGCTCCCGCAGCATTTCAGCGTGCGATGAATAGCGTTCTCACGGGATTGGTAGGTAAAATTTGCTTTGTTTACCTTGATGACATTATCATAGTGGGACACAACCTAGAAACTCATCTTACAAACATTGATACAATTCTACAAAGATTAACAAATTTTAACTTAAAAATCCAATTAGATAAATGCGAATTCCTTAAACACGAAACCGAATTTTTAGGGCACATTATCAGTCCACAAGGTATAAGTCCGAACCCCGACAAAGTCAAAAAAATTCTAGATTGGGAGATACCCAAGACTCAAAAACAGATTAAACAATTTTTAGGATTGACTGGCTATTATAGAAAATTCATCAGAGACTATTCAAAAATCACAAAACCCCTTTCCAAATGTCTTAAAAAAGACGCAGAAGTAACGGTTAATAACCAAGAATACATCGAAGCGTTCAACAAGCTAAAAGAACTATTATCATCAGATCAAATCTTAACTTACCCAAACTTTGAACTTCCATTCATACTAACGACAGACGCAAGTGGATTTGCACTTGGTGCTGTACTTTCTCAAATACAGGACGGGAAAGAAAAGCCTATCGCTTTTGGGAGCAGAACATTAAACAACACCGAGTCAAACTATTCCACCACGGAAAAAGAAGCATTAGCCATAATATGGGCAGTACAGAAGTATAAACCTTACCTCTACGGAAGAAAGTTCACGCTAGTTACAGACCATAAACCACTTACATTCATTAAGACATCAACTAAGAACACAAAAATACTTAGATGGCGCCTTGAATTGGAAAATTTCGATTACGAAATACAGTACAGACAAGGAAGAACCAACGTAGTTGCGGATGCTTTAAGCAGGAAAACAGAAACTCTTTCAAACACCATAACTAATCAAAATTCTTCCATTTCAGAAACTCAAGGAAACACTCCGAATTATAACCCATTCGAAACAGTAGAAGTCAACTTCGAAGAATCATCCCCCACTTCAGAATCCCCTCATCAAAATAACCCCTCACTGGATAATACTAACTCTGATTCACAAACTAACCACTCAGCCGACACATCCGATGATTATTACATACATTTTTCTGAACGTCCGATCAATTACTATAGAAACCAGATTATCTTCAGAAAAAGCCACATAATAACTAACATTACCGAAACCCCTTTTACCAACTATAACCGAGTAATTATCTGTCGGAATAACTTCAATGAACGAATAATATTAGATTCCCTAAAACAATTCCATAACAACAAACAAACCGCGATTATGGCACCGGATGAACCAACTATTTCACTCATTCAATCAGTTTATCGAAAATACTTTAACCAACATGGACACTTTGTCCTTACTCACCTACAAATAGAAGATGTTACTAACGAGTCTCGACAAGACTCTATCATTTCAAAAGAGCATGAGAGGGCTCATAGAGGTATACACGAGGTCTACAGTCAAATAACGAGAAGCTACTTTTTTCCCCGAATGCTTGCTAAAATTAAAATCTTAACAAATCTTTGTAAAATTTGTAACATCAACAAATACGAGAGAAAACCGTACAACATAAAATTATCACCCCGTCCAACCACCTCTAAACCATTCGAACGGGTCCACATGGACATATTCCAGATAGATAAATTAAATTATCTTTCATTAGTCGATTCCTTCTCGAAACACGCACAGTTAATTCAGATTCAAACGAAAAACCTAACAGACGTCAAAAACGCTCTTGCACAGTATTTTCAAACCTTCGCTATTCCGAATACCATCATAACGGACCACGAGACGACTTTCAGATCGATCCAACTTAAAAATTTCCTTAACAATCTCAACGTAGAACTCAACTACGCCTCTTGTTCAGAAACCAACGGTCAGGTGGAAAAAACTCACTCCACTCTGATAGAAATTCTAAACACAAACAAACACAAATTCCCTGAATTAAACACCGCAGACAAAATACTTATCTCAGTTTCTCTTTATAATAACTCTGTACACTCCTCTACAAAATACACACCAAACGAAATCGTTTTTAACAATTCAGATTGCCAACGAGTAGATAGCACAGAACTTTTCGGAAAAATCAAAGCAAACCTTGAAAAAACAAAAATGATCCAGATAAAAAGAAATGATCATAAGGAAGATCCCCCTCAGTTCAGAGAAAATGAAGATGTTTTTGTGATACCGAACATTAGGAAAAAACTCGATCCGAGAGCAAAACAAACTAAAGTAAAGGAAACGCAAGAAAAAACATTTAAGAACACAAAAGGTATAAAACGGCACAAGAGAAATATCAAACGACTAAAATCAACGTAACAAATAAGACGATTAGAAGATCGAAAAGACTAAAACAAAGAATCATTATCTCTTTTCTTTCAGAACGAACCAGTACTAACCAAAAATTATGCGGAAAATGAAACTACTAACCCTAATGCTAACCACTGTAGTATCGATTACATTAGGTCAGGAGTTAGAAATTATAAACTTAAACAAACAACCAATATTTTTCCTTAAAACCAGATCATGCAGATTACAGACAGGAAACATAAAATTCATACATCCTATAAACATACTAAGTCTAGAAAATGTTATAATTACGATTACTAATTTCTCATACGAAAACATAAATAACGAACTTAAAGAAATTGTTAAACTAAAAACTAAACTTTTATATTCAAACTTCCAACAACTAAAACCAAGACTTAGAACAGCTAGAAGTTTAGAAATGTTAGGAACGGCCTGGAAATGGATAGGAGGAAGCCCTGACGCTGATGATCTCAAAATTATCAATACCACCATGAACGAGCTAATCGAAAACAACAACAAGCAGCACATAATCAACAAGCAATTCGACCACAGATTACGAACCCTCACAGACTCCGTAAACCAATTGACCAAAAGGCGAGAACAAGTAATGCTGAATGAGCTAGAAACTATTAAAACCATAATGAACATGGACATAGTCAACCACGTTTTAGAAGAAATTCAAGAAGCAATCAGTTGGACTAAAGTATCGGTAGTTAGCAACAAGATCCTATCAATATCAGAGATAAACTCGATCAGAACCATACTAGAAGACCAAGGTGTCAAAATCGAACTACCAGACGAAGCCTTAAAACTGGTAAAACCAATCATCGCGATCAGCACTAATTCGATACTCTACATACTAAAGATTCCTCAGCTAGCTGACGAAGAGGCAACAATGCTTAAAGTATTCCCTCTTAGCGTTGATAACAACATCATAGTAGACGTTCCGACACACCTCATGAAAACACGAAACAGAGTGTTCAGAACTGCTGCACCCGATGAATACATCCAAAACCAATACGACGAGTACACAGATGAATGCATCTCTAACCTCATCCTTGGAAGGAAAAGCCATTGTGTTACAGCATCAACAACCAACACAACGATAAAGCTTATATCCGATGGACTCGTTATCGTCGACAACGCAAAGGAAATACACCTAAAGTCAAACTGTGGACCAGATGACAAATTCGTCGATGGAAACCTTCTGATACGTTTCAACGGTTGCGAAGTAACGATAAAAAACCAAACCTTTTCTTCTAAAACTCTTCTCAGCACAATAGAACCATATTGGGGAGCCGTATCCAACACAAAAATCCGATGGCAGCACCTTAAAACAGAAACGAGACAGGATGCTCTGGAAAATATCGCAACGATGCAACATTCCTACCTCCAGCAGTTCAACAACACATGGAACTGGAGCCTACTTGGGGGAATTTCGTTTTCTACGATCTTCACGCTGTCGCTAGCGATTTTTGCGCTGATGTTCTACAAACAATCGGTAAGGAACATCGCAGACGCTCTACCAACGATAGAGGACGCGTGAGGGCACGCTTTTTTCACCCCCCGGAGGAGTTAAGCACAAGAAGACACCACCTCGTGGCCACGCGCATCCACTACACGACGCGCATGGCAACAACAGGAGTAACCGGATCCGTCACGTGGCCACGCGCTTTCCGGTCGACGAAAGCGATCCAGCCGACGTCAGCAACGAACCAGCTAGCGGAGCCCAGCTAATAGTTAGGGAACAATTAGGGAATCAGTTTGGATTTAACGTCAGGTCAATAAAGAAGTTATTTTTTAAAAAAGCCTTTCGTGGCCTCACTCACATAATTATATATTAGTGCCCATGGAAAAGTCTCCTACTAAAATCCCAACCAGAGTACTAAAAGACTAAATAAACAGCTGTACTAAAAGGAAAGCAAGTAAATTACGCTCGGCACTTCAACTCTCCTACGTAAACACGATGCGCAAACAATTTCCAATTTAGTTGAAGCAAATTTGAAGCTTTACGCCAAGCAGCAAAGAAAACAAGATTGCGCTTAAAACAAGGCAAAATCAAAAGAAGTGAAAAATAATAAACAAACATCACCTGTTCGTTTCGATTTCCGGCGCATTTTCACTACAGCTTTGCCAAATGGAAAACAACAACCCCGAAAACGCGCAAATGATCCAATCAAGAATTAAAAAAAACACAAAGCCCATTTCAAAGCCCAAAATTATTCGTTGTAATTTTAACTTTCCGCCTAACGATGGCTCCCGGAGCGGTGTCGACCACCACAATCCGAACCGGAAGCAGTATCGCACACAAACAGTAGAAGGCACGGCGGTAGCAATTGAGAGCAATTAAGTAGTACGCTACCAAAAAGCAACCAACAAAAAAAAAAAAATGTGTTCGGTTTGGTCCGGATGGAACGAAGGAGCCTCCAACAGGAAGCTACCATTGGAAGGGCTGTAAAGAGTGTAATTGAATGTTGGTGTATTTAATTAGCATGCCCCGGAGCGGATATGGGCGGATGTGTGAAAAGTGTGGACAGCGCGCCGCGGAAAAAGGATTTCAAGCGAAGAGAATGAGCACACGCAAAAGGCCGGTTGCACAAACCCAACCTGTCCGAGTTCCGATTGCGATTTGCGTGTTTCCCCTCCAGCATGTAACGGGTCCATCTGAGCTTAGTTTTATAAAGCTAGTAATCTACTGTTTCGTGCTAGCCGAACCGCGCGTGCACGTGTTTATCGCGCCCACCGATACGGGAGATGGTTTGTGTCTTATAATGCCTCACTTAATGTTCGATTGCTCGGTTTCGGCTTAAGTGCTGCACCATAAATATGGCCCGCGAGGCAACACGAACACGGTCGAGATGAATGTGTGTACCCTGTCGCATCCTTCGGTTGGTTGTTGTTTTGCAGACGGCAGAAAAGTTTGGTTCTCTCACTCACCAGCCCGGCCAATGGTAAGTCTCCGACGCCGAAGAAGTGAAGAAAACCAAACCGAAATCGTGTAACCGATTGGCTTTACTTGTTGATACTTACCCCTAAAGAGGGAGAAGGGGAGGTTTGTTTATTGGGCGAGGCTTTTATTTGTTTATGCATCGCACTAAATCACGACCTCTCCCCTCCCCCATCGGGGGCCTTCAGGATTTTCGATCTCGGACGCTGGCGTTCGATCGTTGCACAAAGTGGCAATAAAGTAATGATGTATTGGCGGCCCTATCGTAGCAGGCAGATCACGTATCACCGGTCGTATCCGAACCACTAAGGGATCTTATTGTGAACCGAGACAGGAGGTCTTCTCGGTGCAGAAATAAATCTTCCCATTGTCGCAGAGAATGCGAGCCTACCTTTTGTACGTGTTTTAGCGTAAAATCGAACTCGCCCTTCTTCTCGTCCAAAACAAGCACATTACCACTCTCATCAATATCATCATCGTTGTGCTGATGATTCTCATGATGGTCAAGAGCCTTCTTCAACCCAGAACAATAAAAGCACATTTGCCAATTGCCGTTCGACAGTCGATAGGCTCTACTCCCGGGTAAAAGTTGCTTCCAATGTTCCAAAAACCCTAGACGAACAGGTACAGTTGTGCTTGCAAGGATTATCCCCCATCTCCGGATTGTGAAAGTGACTCATCGTACCCAATGTTCTTAAAAACAACCCCAATGAATGAGATGCGTAGTACTTCTTCACCCTCGCTGTGACCCTTTTGCATGTTGGACGAGTTGGACTATCTCGCCCCCCCAGGACTCTCTCGGTGGAATTCTTTCCAAAATGGGATCCCGGTACGCTTACGTGCATCTCTCTAAAGGGTCGTACACTTGTCCCTTTGCTGTCCTTCCACTCCCTCACCTTCCTGTGGGAGTGCATTCCCTCCCATGTACCGAAAACCAAAAGATGCACCAAAGGGGGCGTTTGTTTGTTTGTCGTTTGTCGCAAAATGAATCCACACCCCCCGCTCCCACCGCCCTCCATCTTTGTGTTCTTTCCTACCACCCCGGCAGTCAAGATGGGACAGGGTTTGTGGTGTCCTTTTTTCCCGAACGTTGTGAATGGGAGTTGCCTGGACAAACAATCGTACAAACATACGTACCCGCACCGGGTGCCTTCCATTCTTGCCTCGTATCTCTCGTATCGCTGGCCATCCTCGTACCATTCCGGAAACATGTGTGATCTTTCCGGAAGAGTCATTAAACGGATGAAAGGTAGCATCAAGCAGGTTCGTTGGCTGGATACCCCGGAACGGAATGTACGTATGTACCGGGTACTTGTACGCTCCGTACGGAGACAGTGTGTGTGTGACCCCGATGTTGGTACACATATCCCGTTTCCGGGGGTTTCCGTCTGTGATGTCATTGTTATGGCACGCAAAAGTGCGACACCACCTAGGACACGGTCGAATGTTTGTGCTCGGGAGAGGGCGTACTATTTTTAGGGTGCTTCTTGAAAGTTGACAGCTTAGTCCACTCCGGTCGTAGAATCTCCCGGGATGTCCAAACCCGAATCGTAAACAGGACGAATTAATGTTATTTTGGTGTTTCCCAGAAAGACGAAGACACACCTGGAACTCGTTCCCGATGGGACCGTCGTCCTAGATTTGACTCTAGCAACCTCTTGTTAATGATGATGATCATGATGATGGTCATTGTAGTCATGACAAGTGTTTTCCCAACTTCTGAACGTGAGTACGTCCACCATTCAATCGCTTTGTACGACCGGCCCTATTCAGTGTACTTAGGTTGAAGTACTAAAGCTGTCTTTCATCCGATGGACGATGCTTTCAGCTGTCACACAACGGCGAGGGACGTCCTATCTACTTTGTGATTCTCGGGATTGTTGCAATCATTCGCAGGTACGTGGATTTCCACTACCAAGAGATACTTCAAGACAGGGAGCGACAAACGAAGGGCGACCGAAAAGGGCACTTTAAGAGATAATATAATTATAATGAAAATAAATTCCTTTCTCTCCCACGGTGTGTGCGACGTACCAGAGCGTCACGTTGTACGGTGAGACCAAATCACCCAATCGACCTAGATCGAACAAGGTGCTATCGGTCATATTGGTGTGCCATGCATTCTTTTTAGTACATCTCGTACGCTTTTCTCTGTGTGTGTGTGGGTGAAGAATCTAGAGCAGAAGTTTTAAAAGTGTCGATGAAATTTTGCATCTTCCCTCCAAGTTGGAACCGTTCCTTAAGACCAATATGTGACCATAGCACCATAGACGAAGATGAACGATTGGGTGTGTGTGTGTTTTGTGTGCAAAAGTGATTCCGCTGCCTAGACGAGATTGTCTTTGCTGGGTGTAGGTCTCCGTTCATTTGCCACAACCTTAGCAGCTTTCATTGTAGTACGCCGTACACGTGCACACAAGATCATCGGAACGGAAAGAGGTGCACAGGGAGTCGCTTTCTTTCTGAAGTCCCGCACCCGTTACCACTTGCCTGTGCTACCGCGAAGCCACAAATGCTTTTCATTTGCATATAAATTAGATAAGAGCAGTGCAATTTTCGAATGCAACCCCCGGCACCTCCTGTCCACGACCCTTCCAGCACGTGAGCGATGCGATGCAAATCAAGGTGCAATGATGTGCGTTCGTATCCCATGCTGTGACCCGCCTGGTCCCGGGGAGAGTAGTTGGTGGTGGTGCTGATTCAATTTCACCATTTGCGTTCGAACCTTTTCTCGTTCGGATTTAGCGCGTTCCAACTTTTCCGAACAGATTCATCAATTTCAGCGAAGAATGTTCATCCCCCCGTCTTGGTGGAGGAGTGGCACACCTGCACCCAGTGCACCGCTAGATGCTAGATAATGAACGCTTTGTTGCAGTGACAGCGC
Source organism: Anopheles culicifacies (assembly GCA_000473375.1). NCBI lineage: Eukaryota > Metazoa > Arthropoda > Insecta > Diptera > Culicidae > Anopheles > Anopheles culicifacies. The sequence continues at coordinate 10,865 of AXCM01007075.1, forward strand.
CCGGAACAAAACATTCGCAATCATTAAAAGCAGAAGAAAATATCAAACACTTTATTTAGTCACTTTAGTACCTTGGCACTGCAAGATGAAGAGACACATTCTGCACTGTTTGCATTCCTGCAGCACTAAACAGATTGACATGCATCAAGACACAACTCTATTTGCTCATTTGCCCGACTGGCAGTGTCATTAGAACTACTTCGCTTTTTCAATAATTGGAGGTGGCTCGAAAAACACATTCGACTCGCGTCTCTTTGCCCGGTACGCCCTCAGTATGGTGAACGGTCTTATCGAGCAGAAGTAGATCAGCTCGGCGAGACTAAGCAAACTGACGCCCATAAACAGCCCCAGCAAACCACCACAGTTGGCTAAGAAGTCCGTCACGCCGTACAGTTCGCTACGCTTGGACGTGATAAACTGTGCCTCCTTGAAGTAGATCGTAAGCCGCGCAAACTGCGCACCTTCGTGTTCGCCGAGCGACTGACGGTACGCCGCGAACATGCTCTTCCAGTCAAGATCGGCCTGCGAGATTTCGGCATCGTACTGTACCGAGGTACACGCCGGCAGACAGTTACACTTTGCGCGATAGTCGTGCGATTTGTCCACGATGTACTTGACGTCCTCCTCCAGCAGTTCGTCCTCTGCATCGTTGTAACACTGGATCTTGCTAGCGCCACACACCTCCGTCCGATCGTCTCGCGGCATGGAGAACTTGACGCAACCGCATTGGTGCAGCGTGTAGTTGGTGATACACTCCAGCTCACAGTTCTGCTGCGTGTACACCTTGAAGTACTTCAGATGACGCTCGTGGTTGAAGAAACACTGTCGTCTACAAACGGGACATCGTTACGGATATTGAGATATGTTCAGATCCAGATTAACCTTACCGCTCAGGTGTGTAATCTCGCAATCCATCCGATGTAGTAATCATCTGTGGTTTGACCGATATGATAACTTCCTGGTGAAGAGGTACCCGATAGTACTGCTTCGATACCTGCGGATATTCGCTCGAGGTGTGAAGCAAGATTTTAAATCCCTGAACTGGTCCCTAAAACATAACCATCCAAATATTAATATATCTGCTCCTCCGACACGTGGGTGTCGGTGTCTTACCCGACAGATAAAGTCCGTATCGCGTTCGTACAGATTAAGCAGCACATTGAGACCGGCCCGAGCACCGGCCCCCAGCACCCGCACCGGATATGTATCGAGATCCGTATTCTCCGCATAACCGTATTCCAATGTCCACAGTGGCGATTGCCTTTTCTCCGAGATGTACTCATAGTCAGTGTGCAGCTCGTCCAACCTCAACATCTCGCCAGCCGACTGGGAGTTGAACGTGAAGCAGATACCTTCCTCGGTGATCGTTTCCGTAAAGAAATCGCTACAAAACCCGGCATCATTGCGCCATTTGCAATAATACAGTGCCGATTCGAGTGGCATCGACACGTTCCGCAGCAGATCCACACAGTTCGGATCGGTCGTTTGATTAAGGTTGACACCGTTGAGAATGTGCGCATCGCACACCTGCGCAACCGCTCGGAACCGATCGTAACTAAAACGAAACCAAACGAAACGATCACCAAGAGTTGTGGGAAAGACTCTTCACACGCAAACACAGAACACAGGACGAACACGTGACACAATGTACGGGGTGATGAAGTAATGTGAACTTTACGTTTCGTTGGCCATATCCTCCCGGTAGGTATTGTTCATCTGGAAGTATACCTGGGTGAAGTTAAGGTACTCGCTGCGTGCCTTCGTTTCGGGACAGATCGTAATGGCGGGAAATGGGATCTGCCACACCGGTGTGGACTTCTCGGCGAAGCTCACGATAACCGGCGTTTGGTCCCATTTGCGGTAGATGTTGTGGATCAACCGACCGCAACCGTACACCGACAGCAGGAAGGTTGCAATCCACCATATCCTGCAAACAATCACAGTGCGGCATTAATCCACAGGGTCCAACCAGCCACACATGCGTCGTACGCACTTCTCGAACAGGGTTCGTCGCTTGCATCCAAAGTACTTCACTCCATGCACAGAACTGTTGGAGCAGTACTCCAGGAACAAACTTTTGATACCGCGCGTAAAATTGCGCTTATCCCAGGCATTGATTGCTTTCAGCTCAAAATTGCTCACCGACCGTGAATCCATCCTGCGGATGGTAGGTTCGCACACCGTTCGCCAACTGATAAACCAAACTGTAGCGATGCGGTCCTATTTATACTATCCGACCGGTTCGGGACCGGTCTGCATATCATCATCCACAGTCAGTGTATGCTGGCGGACGTCTAACCGAGTTGTCACACCGAATTCCCCGAGGACGGTGTACACACCTTAATCGCGCGCGCGAAAACACTCACCACCCTGCGTGAGATCATGTGCGGGGCACTGCCGTAGGTGTAGAACAACGCCACGCCAAGCTTCAGGCTGCTGATGATGGGTGGGATCTAAGCTACTGTTTGTCGCACGGTGAAGCGGGGGTTTGACACAAACCACAGGGGAAGATCCGCTGTCTCTTCTACGAACATGCACGAGAATGTGTGTCAGGGTGTGTATTCGTTGACCTCGTCAGGCAATGCTCTGTGTACACCTGCTGTGCCAGGTCCCACGAATGTTGGAGTGAAAGTGTTATTAAACTTTGTTTTTTTATTTTTCAACGCACTTCGACAGCACTCATTCACAGGAACACAAAATTGACATCATCCTGAATTTAGGCAATTTCGAAACAAACTACCCAGCTCACGTTCGAAAAATAAAGCCCCGCATCGATTACAGGCGGTGGGTGGAAAGAAACACATTAAACAATAGTGCTCAGTGCATCCTAAAAACAAAAAAAAAAGAAAAACGTCCCAGTCAGCATATTTTGCGGCAACTTTAGTCAATTAATCATCACTCGCGTCGTTGACAGGCAGCGAAAGTAGCGAAAACCGTGCAAAAGAGCAGACAAATAAAAAACGAACAGTTGACAGCTGGACAAAGCAGATCTGTCACAGCCGAATAGTGAACGTTCAATAAATCAACCGCTCGTATTAGCACGCTGCATACTTTTCGCTCTCTCTCTCTCTCTCCCTCTGGGTCACTCTCTCGTTTTCTACTTGCTCTCCGTCTCCCTCTTTTACTGACTCCCAGTTTGCTTTATTAGCAATATTCATCAAAAATAAAACCGTCCCAAAATGGTCCCCACATACAAACGCGCGCGTGGCACGTGGATGATTTATTTGATTGATAAATTGTACACCGTTTTGGCGTTACTTCCGTTTCGTTGCGGCTTTCAATGCGTGTTTCCATGCATTGCAGTAAAAAATGTGTACATAAAATCCCCAATTCTACGAATGAATTAATTTGAAAGCCCAATAGTTGTACATGGGTTTGCTGCCCGGGGCTAAGTGAAACCGAGGTGTGCCTCGGACCGCCAGGGGAAATTCACTCCAAAGTGAACAATGACCGCACCGATGACGGTAGGCGAACGCTAATTTATTCACCTTCACAAACTGTCAGTTAATTGAGCTTTGAGGATGAGCGGTTTAAAGTTTTTTAGTAAGCTTGTTTTGACGCGCTAAATTACCTGTCGGGAGATTAAAAAGTATTAGAGAAATAGGTACACATTGCATACATTTAGGCGCAATTGAGAGGTAAGCTTTAGGAAGAGTGTCTGAGTGTTATCATTCCACATCACACAATTCGCTTATTGTATTGAAAGCTGGAACAATTATCCTACTCTGTACTGAGTTACTATTTTTCAGTATAAAAGTATCAAATGTGAAAAATACGCACTCATACAAACAGGAAGAACGTTAAGAACGAGGGATTCGGTGAACAAGACTCAACGGTAACAAGGCTCACCTTTCAAGCAAACGGATATTCGATGCAATGTAAGCCTCGGTTTACACACACACTCACACGTCCGGCAAACAGCATCCAATGATGGAAGAGCACCAATCAAAAGTACGGTACCAACGAGCGAAGGTCACACGCGGGTCTACTCTACCGGGTTACCGAGCCTGCGAGAGATGTGAAGAATGAAAAAGTCGGAAAAAAGCAAATAAAAAGGATCCCGAATGAAAATCAAACATTACTTCGCATTCGCTCTGCTTGGTCTGCCTGTTTTCCATTTTCCCTTGATTTTATGCTGCGTTCGTTCTTTTCCTGTTCCGTTAGTCATTTTATTTTTCCTCCTTGTGCCAGCATCGTACGGATTTTCTTAGCGGGTTTGTCTTTTTTTCTTCTTCTTCTTTTCTTTTTGATATCCAAAATTCTATACGAATGTTAGCCTAGTGTTTCTGTTTTTTTTTCTCTTTTGATTAAAAAATGTCACGGCTGACTAACCGTTACGAAACTCAAACGTAACAGAGAGAGAAAGAGCGAGCGAGTGGGAGAATGCAAAAGAGTCAAGTTGAATGTTTGCGCAAATGAAAGGAATACCGTAAGATGATGTTGACGACGACGTCGAGGATGATGATGATGAACGAATAACAACACGAGTACGGTCATGCTATTTACTCTTCTCGTTACCGCTGGTGTGGGTGTTTTAAATTATGTACACATTCATGAGACGCAGCATTACTATCACCACCGGCTGGGGTTTAGTTGCTTTGCACACACCGACCCGCATGGAGTGTTGCGATTGTTTGAAGGACCGAAACTTAATTTCTACAAGCCCCAAAAGTCACCCCACGTGCTTTGCGATCTGTTTGGATTAATAAATTTAATTTTATATTGATGAGCTTTTGCCAGCCTGGTGAGCCCAGCTGGATCGTCACCCGTTTTCGAGTAGTGGTGAAATAAATTTAAATCACAAAATATTGCAATCATTTTTAGAAATTAAAAGAACCAAAAAAAACCTCATTCGGTGACCTTAATTTAATTTGCCACGATACACATTTCACGGTTGTTGCTGGCGCCCTTAAAGAAAACAAAATATCAAAGCTGGTTTTGAACAACCGCTCAAGATTCACCAAATTGATATTACT
>KI424465.1:0-11670 GCA_000473375.1 Anopheles culicifacies
TAAATAAACCACACACCGGGTTATTTTTACCATTCAGTCAATAGTATTTCCTTTTCCAAATCAAAACATATCAAACCTGTCTCCATACCGACCGTAAGGTGTCGGAATTAATTTGATCGTGTTTGCAGTTTGCCACTGCTGGACAAACAATCGATTACATTCCGTTTGTAAGCCGCCAACCACAACTGTTGTATGTGGATAGTCGTTTATTTGCCCGTTCCCTTCATTCCCTTCCGGCAGATCTCAGCGTTGGGCTGCTTAGCGTCCTGACGGACATCGTGCAGCGGATAACGATCTCCTGGTTGGCCGGGAACGTTGCCTGCAAGCTGATCCGCTTCATCCAGGTGTGGGTGACGTACGCTTCCACGTACGTGCTGGTGGCCCTTAGCATCGACCGCTACGATGCCATCACGCATCCGATGAATTTTTCCGGCTGCTGTAAGTATACCGGCCAGCCAGCGTGCCTGGCCGGTTTGTTGTGTGTTGTGCAGTTATTTTTATTCCAATCGTGTCTATTTCCATTTCCCACACTCTCGTTTGTACTCGATCGAACTTGTACGCACGACTGGGCGTCTCCACCGTGTTTTTTTTTTGCAGGGAAGCGTGCCCGTCGGCTGGTGGCCGCTGCCTGGGGTTTTAGTGCCGTCTTTTCGTCGCCAATGTTCTACCTGTACGAGGAACGTACCATACAGGGTGAGTAGGGCATTGCGTAGGTTTTATATGCATCGCACCACCTTCATTCCCCATGTATCCCGAAAACAGATCAACTGCAGTGCTGGATCGATCTGGGCGATCCGTTCCGGTGGCAGGTGTACATGTGTTGGGTCGCTGCCTCACTCTTCGTCATTCCGGCGTTCATCATTTCGGCATGCTACGTCATCATCATACGGACGATATGGAGCAAGGGTTCGATGCTAGGACCGGCCCCTGTCGGTACGGGTGCAAACGGTGCCAAACGTAAGTACATGGCAGTGTAGGCCGGAACGATGTGATAGGCTCGGTGATGAATTGAGCGACAGACGTTGGTTCCATCATCCAATTTATAGTACCAACTCAATTTACTACCGTACCGATGAGTTTGAGAACCGGTGCACAATATGGGTTATTGCTTTTCTTTCTTTGTATGCAATGCACGTCCGTTGGTTATGGCATTGTACCACCAAAGTGTTGTGCATTTTTATGAACGTTGCAATATTTTTTATTTTGTTTATCATTTTGAAAGAATTTTAGAAAATCAAGTACATGAGGAATCTATACTCTTAACTTTTCCCGACACAAGAAAGCTCAATCAATTGGTTTAAGTTTAATTTAAAATTGGGTTGTTATGCTGATGTTTTTATGGTTTTAGAGTAGTGATGGGTCATACGACTCTTCTCACGAATCGACCCGAACTCGAGTTCGTTCCTATTGGAATCGAGTTCGACCCGTGGGTCCAATGGGTTCGACCAGTACCAGCGAGTCGAACTCGCGTATGGAATTTAGCACCCATGGGTCGACCCGAACTCATTGCACCCACGGGTCGACCCGAACCCATGAGTCGAACTCGTATATGGAATCTTGCACCGATGGGTTGACCCGAACTCATTGCACCCACGGGTCGACCCGAACCCACTAGTCGAACTCGTATATGGAATATTGCACCCATGGGTCGTTGGAGTTAGGAAAACGACCCGTACCGCTCCGAGTCGCCTGCGGATGGCTCCAACCCGATAGGTTCGGGTCGACCCGCCCATCACTATTTAGGAGTATTATGCTGGATGAATCTTACAAGGAGATTTATCAATGTATTAGGAATCTTCAGTAAAGAGTCGTCTAAATCATGAGACGATTATAAAAATAAAAAATCAATTCTTAGAGATACATGAATCCTCGTAAATATTACACGTAAATATAAAATTCATTAATCCACAGCGATTCACGAAAAATAAACATTTTTGGTTATTTAAGCCCTTGTAAATGGATTTCTACTCATTTTTTTATGGATCAAGATTGATTCTATAGAGTTTAAGAGGTATTTGAGGTTTAATTATTCATCAATATGAAGAATTAATTCAAAATTAATAATAATTAAATTCAAAAACAATTATCTCTTAGTATGTTATAATTAATTATATTTATTTTACACACCACAGATCGACCACTCCGAAATGGAGGTCATGCCGAGCTGGCAAGCAGACGGGCCAGTTCACGCGGTATCATACCACGGGCGAAGGTGAAGACGGTCAAGATGACGATCGTGATTGTGATCGTGTTCGTGCTCTGCTGGTCACCGTACATCGTCTTCGATCTGCTGCAAGTATTTGATCAGATACCGAAAACGCAAACCAACATCGCAATCGCCACCTTCATCCAAAGCCTGGCGCCGCTCAATTCGGCCGCCAACCCACTGATATATTGCATCTTTTCCACGCACTTTGTGCGCACACTGAAGTGAGTAATCGTGTGATGCGTTCCCCAAGATCGATTTCTTACCTTTTAACGCTCCTTTTTTCCTTCTTCCTTTCGGCTGTGGTCCTTTCGTAGGAGACTTCCACCATTCCGATGGCTGCTATCGTCACCGTTCTGCTGTGCCAGCGAGGAAGACCGCACCGACCGTGCCCGTTGCGGTACGATGTCGAATGGAAATCGCAACCTGCGCAACCAGCACAGCAGCAGCTCGATGCGAACGCTGACAACCTCGCTAACCGTGTCGACCCGCCGTTCGACCGCAACCATTTCGACGCGGGGTACGAATGGCAGTGCCGGTGTGGCGGCCGGACGCTTGCTCGTGTAGCGAGGGATGGTGGGGAGTGGACTTGCAAGCGGGCCAATACCCGGTGCCACGCAGGTCTACCTCGATACCGAGGGTAAAATATTCCTCGTGCACAAGACCGCTCTCCACCAACGACTTGCTTAGAAAGCTTTGCCACCTGCTCGGGTGGATTACACCCGACGTGGGTCGGCGTCCGTTTCGGAAAGGATCTCAACCTTACCATCTACCATTAGCAGGGCCCACACTGCTAGATTTGCTAGGTGCCATTCAGTGTTTTGTCTAGTCAGGATGTGGATATAGCAACGAAGAGGAAAGCAAAACCTTTACCAATTTCCCAAAGACATCGCAAACAACGAACAATTCGCAACGGCGAGCCTTTTTAGTAGGGGACAGGCTTGGTAATAACACCTTTAAGCAGCGGAAATTTGTGACGGTACAACGAATACCAACGCGTACCGGAATGTGACAAACCCCGTACAGCGTACCCAGGTGGAAGTCACGTTAAACAGTGATCAATAAGCTGTGCGTCAACTTCTAAAACACGAAATTGTGTCATGCAAATTGCATAGTTTTAGGCGTACTGCAGCGACTAAGCGAGCAGTTAGCAACGTATAAACACAGCAAGTGATAAAATGATTCGAGTTTTTGCAAAAAAAATTTGTTTGTCCCTTTAACCAAGACATTGTCACCTAGGGGATCACATCAGAGGGATGATAGGAGATAATCAATGTTGGCGGGACGTGACATCGAAAAGAGAAGATAACTTTGGTACTCGCTCTCTTCGTTGTCCTTGCGAGGAAAGGTTATTGCGATGCTGAACCCTTGTGTGCGTGATAAATCACAAGAAATGTACGCTGCAGTAGTAGTTTTTTTGCGTGTCATGCTAACCCAAGGACAATGAATGAGTTTAATCAATCGATGTGCTTTGTTACTAGCTTTAGGTATTTTTATGTAAAAAGTCTTTTAATCGCGAGTTGATAATGTGTATGTAAAGTACGATATGCTCTCTCCCTACGAGGCAGGAATGATCGGATTTTAATCGATCATTGTATACGTTCGAGGATCCATGTGCCCAAAACTGTCAATGCACTCTGTAGACTTCATAATTTTAATTATTTTAGCTCTCACAGTCTCACCTGCTCTGTTCTAGATTTGTAGTGAATGAAAAGCTTTACAGTCGTGTACGAATAGTTTCCATTAGGTTATCGCAACGTTTGCTGAAATGATCGTCATGTAAGGGTTTAACGAACGTACGAACGCAAGGATGGAAAGGACCATCATTGATAAGCCTACCTTTTTCCGGGGGGAGCTTTTTGACTTACCCCTTAGCCCACTGGCTTAGCCGTTAGGTGTATAGTTTAGAACCTGGAACGATATCATTCGAGCGAAGTGTCAGTGTGCATTTTCTATGTAAAGCCCACAAGTTTCCATACAAAAAACCTTTCTACCAGAGTTTGCCAGTAATGCAACAAAGCTAGAAAACGTAAGAACTGTTGATACTGTTTAGTTACATTTGCAAAGCATTTTGTTAAATTCGTTAAAATACACGATCGTTAGCGTATCGTTTTCCTCTCCACTCCATTCCGTTTGAGTAGTGTTTTGAGTTTGCAAGCGCCTGAAAGTATGCAAAAAAAACCCGTAACGTGTTCTTAGACCATTTTGTTAATCCGTTTTTGATTGCAGTTCCAAAAAGCTTTCACTTTGTGTAACTGTGGACTTAGAAACAAGAAACACACACAGACATTTTGCATACCTTTAGGCAACGACATCCAATACACACAGCCTACGGTGTGTGAATGCTCGAGGGAAGCGAAACACTTGCACCATCTGGACACATCTGTATGTTATGTTCTGCTCAATCCCTCACTTCTTCCCGACTGATGATGATGTTTGAATGGCTTGTTTTGTATAAAGGAATCGCACAAATGTGCAATTTATAAAACTGTAATAACAAACAACATTCTTGTATACCTGTTGATGATATATATATCTATACACAAATGTAACTGAAAAAAGTATATATAAATAAAAAAAACAAAACCATTTCCCCGGATTGGGGATACGCCCTTCTTTGAAAATAAACCGACTTTCTTTATTGTTTTCCATGACTTTAACAATGAGACAGCGAGAATGGTTAAACCTCTCGGTACATGTATTGTATGTGCAATAAGTTAACCAGCTATACCATTTCTAACTTAGCTATTAATACATCTATCATGCCAGGCAGGGAAGTCGGGTGGGAAAAAAACCAGTGTAGCATCTTACCAGCTAACTTTATCCCACTCATATATTTATACCAACTCGTACGGACGCAAGGGACATCATTCTTCAAGGGATTTGGTTTGGCCGCATTATATTAATGCAAAACGAAGAAACAAAACTACTCCTGTGAAAAGCTTCTCTTCCTTCTCTGTGTCTTTGTGGCCATTCAAATAGAGGTCTCATTCTGGACGAGTAATTCGAACCCATTCATTTCGTACGTCCCCATAATACACTGTGAATGCGTAGTTTTTGGCGTTCGGATTCATTTCCGGCCAGGAGTTCATTGAACCTCCGCTTCGCTTTGATTGATGTTTGGCGATTGGGTTTAGCGTATGGAATAATGGCTAACGTCAGCATGTTACACACCGGGACGTTTATATTGGCTTCTCCCCGGCACATTCCATTTCCCGGCCAACCACCCCATATGCGCATGAAGGCATCATTAGGCATTCATCCACAAAAAAACACCCAAAGGTGACAAACGATCGGGTCTGGGATTGGGGTTTTGCTCAAAATTCAGCGTCCCAGTTTCCGATCCTGGCACAGACAGTGCTGCCGACAGGACCGCATTCGGAGGCGGCACTACTTTCCGACCGTCTAAACATTTATTGTACATTTATTTGCAAATAGGGGGATGTTTTGGTTTTGCGCTTTTCATTCTGCTATACACATATTTGCTTTAAACGCTGAATGGTTTGCTGCCGGTTTGCGGGCCACCAGCACCGTTTGACTGCTAGGGAGTGTAGTGGTGAATATATTTTTGTGGTTCTGCTTTGTGGTGACGACATCGACAAGCCACACGCTCGACTAACAGAGAGACAATGGTTGGATTTGGATTTGGAATTTTACTTCGTGAAACGATAGTTGATAGCTATTTACATGCAACTCGATCCCACAAACACCCATGGACACCATTTCACTTCATTGCGTTCAGTGCCTGTTTGTCTGTTCCATTTACCCGGGGACGAAATTCGAAGGCCGTACATATTTACTACGCCCCCACGGCCCTTTTGCCGGCATTCAGTTTCGTTCATCCTTCGTACCATTTATCGTCTTTAGTTTATCTGGGAAAGATTCGTCTCTCGCCGTCTTATCGTTTCCAGTCTTTCACTCCGCTCTAATCACCCGGGAACAGGGATCTGACGGATTCTCGGTGGAGCAACATTTACATAACATTCACTCACCCACGAAAACAAACACACATACACACACACGCACACACATACATACACACTTTGACGTTAATAGGTGTACATAAATCTACCTCCTTAAGGTTCCGGGTACCAGGGTCCTAACCTCATTCCGAGACGGATTGTTCCATTTTATGCTGGCCTTTGCGCTTTTCTCTTTTGCGGGTGACAACACTCGTCCACCCGTTTGTTGAGCTCGAGCCCTAATCGTTTCATTTGTAGCGCCTTTTGCCACGGACAATGAGAAGGGTTTCGTATTAATGAAACCGCTTAGCATACGAAATCTCGTTGATCACGTGGAATGCTGCTAGAAAAACCGAATCGTCCCAGCTGGACGTGCCCTGTTTTGTAGGAAACTAACGAGACGGAAACACTGTTGTCATACAGAATGCACGCTTGCTTTGTTTGTTGAATTGAAAAAGCAATTTACACCACTAAACGCCTAAAGTTATGCAATGTACAAAACAAAACTATCGTGATTGTTTTTTTTTCTTGTTGCCTGCTGGGATTTTTCTCTTTCTGTTGCCGTTTTCTTTTAGAATCTTCTTATGTTTTGCACTATTAGTCTTCTACCACCTAGGGGTAAGTCGATTTACGCATCAACAAACAAAGTGAAAAGTTCTTGGAAAAGCTAACGATCGTTGACGTTTCGCGCTTTCATTGTGCGTTAAGTACATAGAAGAAAAAGAAAACAGCTCTGTTCGTTTCCTGGGGTAGATGATGTGCTTTTGTTTAAGTTTTTCGTGAACCCTAGAAGCCTCTTATGGTTCGTTTTGCTTTTGCAACCTGTTTCGCCACATCCATCATATAGATCTCTTTGTACACTCACTCGATGCATTTCGTTCGTTTTGTCACCGTCCGTCCGATGTTATCAGCTTTGATTTTCTTCTCCCGCTTTTGTCTCTAATAATATCGCACGTTTACCTACACCTCCGACATGGCGAGTGCCGTTTTCGGTCGTTCCAAAATAACTACTCGGGCCGGCCGCAAACAGGACCTCCGCGACACGGTCAGTGACGTGGTGAGCGTTCGCATGGAGTCGCTGCTGTTGTGGTTGTGGAACCTTCCGTGAGCCGTACCATTCACTGTCGTCCCATTGCCGAGCGGTAGCGTGCCGGAATCGTGCGGTTTGCAGCACCACTTTGTCGACCATAACCATCGGAATGGTGGCAGTCTCCTACAAAGAAAGTGAACCATAACGAATTCATTAAATAAGTGCAAACGGCAATGCGATGGGTAAAGGTTTAAATTATCTTTTGTAGCATTTTCCCCCCTTCAAAATAACTTTTTAGTATGTACTAATTTCGCAAAGACAAGTTTTCATGCAGCGATCATGATTTCAACAGATGCCGTCTGCCAGAGATGAACCTGAAGGAATCGGGCAAAACGATTGTAAATTTACGACCATAAATCAATAAACCTTCTCCGCGAGGGAGGAAATTATGACGCTCGTAAAGTAAGCACCTGCTAGATGGAATAATCACGAGAACAACCACCTTGGCCTCATTCCGAAGCAATGGATCAATTTTTGCAGTTTTAAGTGGCCAGCTGCACGCTTACTGCTTACATCTGGAACTGTAGAGTGTGGTCGAAATGAAAAACACATTGCCCCTCTTTCAAAGAAGCGGATTAGCGGTATTTTGACCATTTCAACCTCGTTATGAAGCGCTTTTCGATTAAAAATGATTGAAAGGGAGAATCCATTAAATGCTGCTCGATACACTGTGCCCTACTTTAATTGATTTAAATTTATCTAAATTAATTAAACAGAGTTTTAATAATTATCATACTCACTTAATCATACGGCATACTTGCGTTGAAAAGAGACAATATATGAGTGGATTAGCGGCCGAGTTGAGCGGCGCAAGACTTTGGATAAAGGTGGCAATGGCCACGTTGGTTTGCGTCTGGGGTATCTGGCCAAAGACCTGCAGCAGATCGAATATGATGTACGGTGACCAGCACAGTACGAACACGATCACAATCACGATCGTCATCTTGACCGTCTTCACCTTCGCACGCGGTATGATGCCCCGTGAACTGGCCCGCCGAGTTGCCAGATCGGCCATTCCATTGTGCGTTCGATCTACAACGATACAGAATTCATGTGTTTATTAAAATCGAATAATGTCCACAGTCAAAGTATCTTACCAATCGGACCAAGAATGGTCCCCTTGGCCCAGATCGTTCGTACGATGATAGCGTAGCAGGCGGAAATGATCAGCGCCGGTATGACGAACAGGGAACCCGACACCCAGCACATGTACAGTTGCCATCGCCACGCCTCCACCAGATCGATCCAGCACTGCATTTTACCTGCAAAGGAAAAGTTTTGTGTACTTCCGCAAACAACCACAACCACAAACCGCGGCCTTTTAACTTACCCTGTATTAGTCGCTCCTCGTAAAAGTACGTTATTGGCAGGGAGAAAAGGATACTGAAACTCCAAGCCGCAGCCACCAGCTTCCGTGCACGGCTCCCTGTAAGCAAAAGCGTAAACGGGAACAAATTAACAAACCGCTACGAATGGACAGAAAGAAGCCGTTACTGTGTTCAGTTAGGTCTTTACTTACAGCAACCGGAAAAGTTCATCGGATGCGTGATGGCATCGTAGCGGTCAATGCTGAGCGCTACCAGCACGTACGTGGAGGCGTACGTTACACAGGCCTGAACGAATCGTATCGCTTTACAGGCGGCATTCCCGGCACGCCACACTACCGTGATGCGCCAGATGATGTCCGTCAGTACACTGAGCAATCCAACGCAGAGATCTGTGGGAGTGAAAGCGAGGGAAGGGGTTAGTATTATTAACAGGAACATCAGATACATTTGATGGAATATGGCTTAAAAAACATAAAATGGCAAATAAAAGAACAGTGCTGAGGTTTAATAATGGATTACTTATTACTAAACAATTGTTTGAATTTAAAACGCCTAAAAGTATGCAATGCGCTAGTAAAATTATCAATTCTAGGGACTGTTGTTGACATCGTTGGGTATTGTTTCTTACGGAGAGCTAATGCACAATGCTTCAACCTGATTTAAGTAGCTGGACTACACGATTTCGAAATTTTTATCTTTTTAATTGTGTGATCCAGCGGAGAGAAACGAATCTACCAAATAATCAGTTTTGTACAAACACGATCCAGTGTGAGTAACAGTTGATAAACTTCCAACAGTATTTTTTTATTCGTCGTTTGAAAATTTGTCGTTGAAATAAATAAATACTTAGAAAAAAAAAGAACCCAAGCATTTGTTACGCCTCTTAACGAGAAAAAATTAAAATATTGCATATATCCAGGCGTTCATAACTTAAACAGATGAGAGATCGTAATGCACTCATACGTCTGATATTCAACGGATTTTTTTTATCCATGAAGAGCGGCCAGGTCGTATTACTTTAAACAAATATAAACTTAAACCTAAACTTAATCTAGAATGTAATTCACATTGGTTTAAAGGTGTTTCCTTCTCCCAACTGTGAAAGGGGCAGTGGCGGATCAAGCTCTTTGGAGACCCCTGGCAGAATGGCATCTGAGGCCCCCATTTGAGGCATTTGACTCTTTAGTTCTTGTCAAAAGGTGGGAGTTCCAGGCTGACTGACGTGGACCCCTGATTGGCGAAGCTACTGGCGACCGCCAACTCCACCCATAGGTTAAACCGACACTGGAAAGGGCACGTTATTAAAGGTACTGGATTGAATAAGGAAAAGTTATTTCTAAGAAATAAATTTCAGGTTATCGAGATATAACACTTCCCTTCGTAGAGTCTCGGAATAGAAATTTTTGTAAATGTCTTTGAATCTTTTATAAATTTTCCAGCGGACAAATATACGAAACCAATAAAAAATAGTCATTACAGAAGTCAACGCTTGATAGTTTGTAAGTACAGCTCTCGTTTTCCCTTCCATTAGTTTCTCATGGTGATTTGTTCAAGGTTGTATTTTTACAACCCTCCATACTTATTGCTTCACCTCACTGACCCACGGTGCCTCGTTACACGATTTACTGCTTCCGGAAGTTCGATTCGGTCATAAATTCCGCCTCGTTACTTACTCGTACACAAATCGCGATAAATAGTAATGGCACCGAGCGACGCATAAATCTGATCGCAATTTATGTGCACTCATACCGCGGCAACCCAGATTCGTTCGAATTGGAATTTTCGGTTCCCCATGCAAGTACCGTCAGTAACCGTACCGTAACTTAGGTCAGGCACGACTCGAAGCCATCGGTCATCGCATAACCCACAAAGTTATGCTTTTTTATGATGCAAGTAATGGAAGCTTGTAATTGAATAAAAGTTTCCCTTTCACGCTGGTACCCCGGTAGCGAACGAGGTTACAGCCAGAATGAATGGTTGAACCATTTCTTTAGTAAAGAAAATGAATTAAAACTGGAACACTCAGTGCCCTAGTTAACAAAACCAATGAAATGCTCGATGATCAACTCAGATCTCATGTCCACTTCAATTGATGAATGCGTCCTTCTCGTCTGGCCGTTCTTAATTTAATAATAAAAAGGATGTCCCTTTCTTTAGGGTTTTTTTTTTGCTTTCTCTTTATGGGATTCTACTCAAGTCGCCCCCATAGACTTCAATGGATATTTTCCCTTTTTTTCTAACCCATCAAAGGCTCAGGCGGTATTAAGTGTCCTTCGATCTATAATTATTACCACAGGTGCCATTATGCCGGTAATTAAATGGATTAAACACAACCCAAATATAGAACAACCAGTGCGTTTGAAGGGATGGATCCTTCAATGAATTCTCCTTTTATCAATGAACTCGTTAGCAAGAGTGTCCTCTAACAGACATTAGCTCATAATAATAGATACATGTCCTTAGGGGGAGGGTAGAATAAAATGGCTAAGGCCATGGTACACTTGTACTAGGTTATTCCTTTTTCCCGTTCCCCGCTGAAGTACATTTAATTACTTACGCGTTTGTCTCAAATATAGAACACCATCTGCTCGTTAACGATGAATGAAAAACAAGGTCACTGAAGGAAGTTGGATTAAGGTGGGGCAGTAAAAAACAAAAAACAAAACACGGAACACAATACCACCGGTTACTAGATGGAAAATCGATGCTGATTCTTATGATCTCGATGTCTCCAACTCAAACGCGCAAAGAAATGTCGTTCAGCTCCTGTCTTCAAGCGGAGCATTAAAGCGAAAGACGACAACACCACGGTACATTCTGCACCGGGATCATCTCCCATTTTATGTGTTGTCCTTCTTTTTTTTTCTTTTTATCCTCCCACATTGATTCCTGCACATCTACAGCAGTTTTGCATCTCCCGAAGAAACCTCTGATGCGTCGTTGCTGAAACAAAATCACACTCATTGCAGTGCGCCCGGTGAGTATGTTTGCTTCCCGCACACTCTGTGGACATTGGCAGGGGGGTTTTTGCTATTTCCGCGCTATCCGTTGTTATCCGGTTCACAAACGCAGTACCATAAGGAC
>AXCM01007078.1:0-14127 GCA_000473375.1 Anopheles culicifacies
CAACGATGCTCCAGGGTCAGATAAAGTGAGACAATTAATCATCGGGAAATTGTTGACGGTTTGCTATTAATTTAATAAATCCCTGCCGTTTACGCCCGGTCGTTTCATTTCCGTACCCTTTGCCACATTGGCTCATGGCTCGAATCACACGTGCTCGCACAAACCGTGCGTGCGTGCGTGCCTTGATTGACACGTTCGATGCATGTGCGTGCGTTGCAGTCAAGCCGTTTTGTCACACCGAAATGGAAATGGCGCCTGCAAGCATGAAAACGGGACGACACGCTGGCTGCATGGGAATGCGCGAGTTTTATGAAACCTGTTTCATCCTTCCAACACATCTCACGCGTTACGATGACGTTGGCTGACGTTGGCTGATGGAATTAAATTATTAAACTTCAATTAAGCGCCAGAGCGTGTGCAAGAGAACGCTGCCGAGGAGAAGACCCAGTATTGACCACATTATGCATAATTAATATTATAATAACAGTCATAGGAAGGGTTGCTGTTATTTTTTCTTCACGCCAAGAGTTTTGTAATTTATGACTCAAAAGTAGGTCACACACGTCTAGTCAATTTCTTAGAGTTCACGTGTCATTATATTGTACAAGTTCAAAAACAAACAATTATTATTTTTATGATGAAATATGAGAAAGTAAAAAAATAAATTCTACGTTTAATATTCGACAAGTTTTACATACGTCTTGACTTCAGCTTGGGATGTACCGGCTTCAGCACACGTCCTTTCCGAATCGAATCTAGTAGCTGCTCCCGAGGACAGGACACTCGCTTCAGCGGTGCTGGGGCTAGCTTTCTTTCCGATGCCTGAAATAAACGTTGATTTTCAATTACTCTTCGCCAAACAGTATTCTAATGAGCCGTAATTGTGTGTTTGAGATGAATTTTCACCCACTTACCTTTCGTAACGGTGGCCTCGAACGGATGAACTCCAATATGACTGCATGTGCGTCTTTCTTGACCCGCGGCGGAATGTCGCCATTCACCATAACCTTGCGGAGATTGTACTTTCTGTAAACGGGAGCGCAAACGAGAACAATCAAACATTTGTGTGTTGAACCTACATGATTTTGTACGTGTATGTGAGAGTATGAAGGTCGGATTGGACCCAAAGGAAAAGGTAAATTGTCCCAGACGACCCAGTGTACCACGATCGATCGATATGATTATCTCTCAAATCGTGATGGAAGTGGTCGTGATGGTATAGGAATGTGTCGCCAACGGTCAAAGGGCTTCTTGGAGTCGGGGAATTCGAACGGAGAAATCCCTTTCGAATGCAGCTGCACCACATGCCTATTGGTCTTGACCCCGACCTGAATATCTGGAAGTTACTCACCTGGAGCGGATATCCTCCATCAGGATTTCGTAGGGCGTCAGTTCGTACTCGATCGGAGCTCGCGAGAAGTTGATCTTTTTCAACCGTACACCACGCCGCAGCTCATCTACGACCTGCATCCAAAACCGGGCCTGAGGAACACGAAAAATAAAATGGAAGTCATTCAACGAAGAAACGATAAGAAGCACACACAACCACAAAAAAATAAATTTTGAAGTTTAAAAAGAAATAAAAATGGTGACTTTTAAAAAGCGAACTTATAAAATAATAACTTCGATGCACGTGTGGTGGTGCTCAGTCCTTCTCGCATTACAGCGCAACATGAATGACAACATAGGCCCCAGCATGTGCTCCGGCGTTGACAAAGTGGCGCCTAACCACAACTGTGACCATCGGGCTCATGTTACGTTTGGTCACATATTTCTTTGGGGGAATGCGTATCGAAACGTTCCATCACGATCGCAGCAGCAGCAGCAACTTGGTTAGGATCGACCACAAAAAAAAACAACAAGCAAAAGGGGTCTGCTCGCGACCGGCACGAGACAGTGTATCAGAATTTATGGAATTTGTGATAGTTATGAAACTCTCCAGCAAATCGGGGGGTGAATTCGTTCGGAAGGCAATTCCTCCCTGTCAATACTGAGCTAGCTGGAGGTAAATGGGAGTTTTAGAAATAAACGATACCTAATCGATGGATGATTTCTTGAGTGATATGCGACCACATTCGTTATTGATTAATAAACAATAATTATCACAATTATTGAAACCTTTCCAAAAATAATCAGGCACTTTTATCAAAGCAATTTATCTTCAAGCATTCAATATTGCACAACCATAAATCTGCATGAATCACCAAATGCATACTCTGTTACCGATACGCGGGCAAACAAAAAAAAAAGAACGTTTCCTTTCCCAATATTGCAAAAAAACGCCACATTCTACTATTAGCGGTGAAGCGACGGCAATGTGCTGCAACGAAGCAAAGCGTCTGTTTTGCGCGGCAAAGTGAACGTAATCTAGAACTCACCAAGCCCGACCACAAATATCGAGCTTCCAAAACGTGTACGGTGTGGTAACATTCTTCATCTTAGTCGCGCGCAAAAAAGAACGCTTAAAGCCTCCGTTTTAGTTATAAGCCGCTTACAAAAATGTTAGCACCGGTGCGTTTAGTGCTGGCAGCGGGTATGAAGCTAAACTCCGGCAGCAAGTTCATTAAATGGCGGTGAGGTTTAGAATACCGCCCCAGACCGTTTTTATGTGTAGGCAGATTAATGGGGTTTCGCACGAAAACTGCTCTTTCGCCAATAGACACACTATCTAGTTGTGAAGACGATTATCTATTAGTTTTGATCAGAATATTTGTTTGCCTTTTAAAGTCATAAAGGTCGATAAAATGTCATAGCCAGTTCTATCGCAGTAAGAATAGAACGCAGGAATGGCCGTAAACCTGTTTGTAGCAAAAGCTCTGCATTCTTCTTCGTTGCAAGCTTTTCAATCTAGTTTTGGGTGAATTCGCATCATATTCATTATCCTGAATAATTCATTCTGCTGGATGAATGACTCTGAACCTTTTTTCTAAAGGTTCAAAAAGTTTTCCTGAACAGATAAAATTAAAAAAATATAATTCTTGCAGCTAATACTAAATGCGCAAATTATGAATCTTTCATGATACAACAATCTCTGACGATTTCCGGATCATGGTTCTCGAGGAGTTCAATATTTTTTAAGATTCAGAAATATTTAAAATCCAAAATATTTCCAGTCAACAATATTACGAAAAGCGCAATGCCTTAAAACCTTCAAAATTGAAGAATCTTCACGGATTCACGAAGGCAGGACTATTAATCATCAATTTGAGGATTCATGATTTTCTGGAGACTCATTAATTTCGGAGGATTGATTCTGTGAGGATTAATGAATCTTTAGGAGTTTCAAGGAACTCTAAAGATTCTATTAATTTTTTAAAAATTGGTTCAGAACTCTTGAATTGAATGACTTCTTCATGAAGATTCACAGAAAAGACTTTTCCCGTTGATTACAACACTAATTCGATCACAACGTTACCTACTGCTATTTCCGTCCCATCGCAGAAGAATCAGCGAGTACCGCTTAATCCGGTAGTAATTCATTTATTTATTGCCCATCATCCGGTGGCGTTCATGATCAAAGTAGCGTCGGCAGC
This sequence comes from Anopheles culicifacies, assembly GCA_000473375.1. Classification (NCBI taxonomy): domain Eukaryota; kingdom Metazoa; phylum Arthropoda; class Insecta; order Diptera; family Culicidae; genus Anopheles; species Anopheles culicifacies. The sequence goes on from AXCM01007078.1 coordinate 3,534, forward strand.
CTGCTTCCGAGTGTGCACACAATGGCAAAAGGCACCGTTTCCAGAGCATCCCGCCGCTTCATAATCCATCAATTCCCCGTCAACACGCGGCGCAAACAAATGGAACACATACCAGCCCTACACACCACAGTGATGATCGCCCTCCTTTTTCCGGTGGGGAGGGAAAACATAGAGAAATAGTTCCCCTATTTTCCACGAGCCCGGATGAAGAGGATTTTCATCACGATCACCATCATCATCATGCTTGCCCAGCTTCCAGCATCGAACGTTGTCATTTTTTTAATCAAATGGAAAAACGCACCGCAGCAACGAGATGCTGCAATAAATCAACAACTAGTCCGGGTTAACGGAATGGAACGTCGGGTTTAATGTGCCCTAAGGGGGTAGTTGTTTTTTTTTCTCTTCCACTCTATCGTTAATTTGTGAGCGGTCGTGTCTATTGCGTACAGAAGGAAATTGCACCATCCTTGAACATCGATGATGATAAATGACAAAACTGAACAAATCCGGTGAACGAAACGGGGAAAGAACGAAAATAAATCACTCAGTTGCTGATGCCGTACGTAACTGAAAGGCTAGCGAACGTAAATAAACGGACAAAGATGAGCAGTTCCAAATAAGGGAAGCGAAAAAAAAACTAACGAAATTGCGCTACAAAATTGCATGAATATTTACCGAAACACAATGTAAGTACAAAGATTTAAGTTAAAACGCTCATACTTGCAGTGCTTGCCAGATTCTTTGATCGTCCGACTGCATTCGATCCGGTATTTCGGTAAAGATAATTCGCGATAAAAATAAAAAAACCAACCGCGTCAGAACCCACAAATCGTCCAGCATCGTAACGGACACATCGTTTGCCCGCAATTGGTTCATTTTCGTCGATAAGTCGAAAAGTGGCGACACCCAATGCAGACGCGCGAATGTATTACCAATCGGCATCAGGTTAGCAGTAGTAGTAGCAGCAGCAGTCCCACAGGAAAAGGAAAGAAAACGCTGTAAAGGTGGTAGTTTCCGTAAATGAGTAAAAATAAAAACGAAATGTAAACTCAACAGCTTGATTTTTAACGATCGTCAACCGTCAACCATCGAAACAGCAACACGAAAGCAACGCGAGCAAGCGAAAGGGGAAAATGTATTATTCGAAGATTAATTAAAGTACATTCTTTCGCATCGTTGTGTACTCCATTTCGTCCGGCACCTTATCGTTCGCACAATTCGGTGCATTAACAGACGCTGGTAGGTTGGTGTATCGCGTTTTTTTAAACATTTTTTTCTTCCACAAAGCTACTTCTTACGATTGCGAGTGCAGGGTGCTTTCGCGTGTCGTTATCGTCGGGCGGTAAGGCAAGAGATACCGGTGGAACTCGGGACTGCTTTACCTGGGAATGCAGACGGAAATCGGGAAACATTTCGTTTCGATTCCGCGCGTCCGCTGCACGTCAGCTGAAATGCAAGTGAATGCCGGTTAACGGTAGAAGCAATGCTCGCCTTTTTGCGGTATGTTATTCCTTTCCCGGTTAGTTTTTGTTTGTTCTTTTATTTTTGCACATTTTATGCACGCAGCGCGAACGAGTTTCCCGTCGAAAGCAAACGCGTCGTCGTAGTTTCCCTTCCCACTTCCAACCCGATTCACGCACGGGATGAAAACAAAGTCCTTTAATTACCGGATGCAAGTGTGCAACACGCGCACTTTGCAACGGTGGATGCAAAATGGAACCTGACTTTCACCTTCACCCGCGTACGAAACAATGAAGACGAACACAGGTGGTGGCGGCCGGCTAGACAGACGGTAGGCCTGCAGTTGCGTCGTCTCTTTATGCAACTCCTTACGCGCTGCCAAGCATCCTGGACAGAAGAATAGAGCCGTCAGGCGACCGCCGAGCGACGACGGAAATGGGGATGTCAGTCAGACAATATTTGCGGGCGAACGTGCGGACATCGACGAATCGCAAAAATCCTTCGGAATGTAATTGGAACGGATGGCAAGATTGGCGACCAGAATCCTTTATTTCTCCTTTTTAATGTCTGCTTCCATAATACAAAAAATGGAACAAAAATCATCCCGTCCAAACCCACGTGCTTCAAACGAAACGAAAGGAAATGGAAAGTATGGAAAGGAATTGTGTTTGTTTTCTTTTTTTTCTTTTTTTGCTCCTCACCAATCCAGCATGACACATTCATTTTCGTTCAAAAGAGCTTAATTTATGCCACCATCAGGGCTGGTCAGCTGTCAACATTGTTTTTTTTTTGCTTTATTCCCATTGCAAATATCAGGAAGCTGAGGTGAACGAAAGGGTTCGTCGCTTTATCCACACACTCCACTCGTTGAAGTCTTTTGATTTAAATCGTTGAATTATAGCGCTTGCAGGTGGAAAAAAGAATAACTGTTTGTCATAGTTTTAAATGAGCGCAAAATGTTATTTATTTTAGAGAATACCACTAAAGAGGTCTTTTAGGTTCATTTATGGTGTAAAGTTGTAATAATAATAAGATTTCTTTAATACATTTTTAATTTTGCTAGCCAAGCAATCTGACACAACGCTACCCGATATTTAATTGCTCATTAGCTCTCAGCAAATCAACTTAAACAAAATGCATGTACAGTGTAGGTCAACTAGCCGGCACTTCATGGATTTCAACGAACGACAAACGACAGACCGCACACGAAATAGCGCTCACAGCGTTCAAACCAAAACAACAAAAAATCACCACAATCATTGTACTGACGCTTTCCACGGTAATTGAGCATAATTCTGAACGAACCGGTGCGTTTTAGTGTGTGCCGGTACCACTTTCACGTCGGCAAACGGTGGGCTGAATGTTACAGCTAGCATCCGAACCTGATGCCTTGCAAAGACTAGGAGGAAGACAGGAAATGGTTAGGCAAATTGGTCCCTTAATTGCTGCTACATTTCACCAGCACAAGTGGAGCTTATTGGAGCAGTTGAAAACAGTCGAAATGGCAGTAGTTGTGTGTCCTACTGTTTTATCGAAGGCTTTCGGATGGATAGTTTTCGATGTTGTTCCATTGCTCCTGACCTTTGTATAGCTTGTTTGATCGCGGAAAAATGATCTTGCACTTAAACCTGCAAAATCTGACCTCAAAGTCAATGTTATAAGGTGAAATGGTAAAGCTATTAAGTCTACTTTTCCCTTCAACCTTCATTGCATACTTCTTCTATTCTTCACCAAATTATTCACATAATCTGATTCTAATCCTAGTAACTAGTGCCAAATCGAAAAGCGTATAAGGAGATTTGGCATCCGTGCAGTGAAGGCAAAGTATCAGACTTCAATACAATAACCCAATTTGAATAAGAGAAGTTAGAGAATAATCATTGAATAAGACCAAGAGATCTGAGCAGAGCTGAAGTCAGAGATTCGGCCGTTGAAAGGGAGTTTGCGTTAAATCTAGTCAAGACAGTTAGATCGCAAACCGTACAGACTCAACCACTTTAAAATTCGTTGAATATTTGATACTTCCTTATTTATTCTGCTCATCCAAAGCGAAATAATACATATTTTCGTATGATAGTTGAAACACGAGTGACATACAAAACAAAAAGCTCAAAATAATTTATTGAAACGTCCTCTGAATAATTGAATTATTCATCAAAATAATTTACTCTTTTTTGTTCAGATCTTTCTCTTCAATACTATCGCTACCACCATCACACATGCACAAACACTGCTAAAGCGCAGAAACGATATAATTTTAACGATTTTCGGACATCACGAGCAAGATGAATTGATGTTCACGCCACGATGACTGTCACGGTATTATGTGCCCCGCCGTGCCGGATGGCATAATTTCGATATGCTCCAACGATCGCTCCACTCGGTGAGTAATGCAAGCGTAACAGCATAATGCGCTGCAGTGGGAGACGTGCAGAATATTTGCATGATGTTGGTATTTTTTAAACATTAGCGATCGGTTCAAAAGGCAATTCCGTTCGCACCGTTTTGGTGTGTCTTTTTCGTCTAATCCCTTGTCGTTTTATTTCCTATCTGCCTCCCAGTCATGGAAATGATCGCACGCGATGCTGATGTTTGCCATTTTTTCCATTAAGTAATGTGTGTGTTTGAAATTTCAGGCACGCCGCCACACAACTGCAGTAAAGCATATTTTTATTAACTTCATTTTTATCGATTTGCAGGTTATGAGATTTTCACATCCACATGCTACACAGGGATTGGCTTTCGGCTTCCATTGTCCGCCGGCACCGTCCACAGATCCACAATCCGTTTCGTTCCGAAAGTACAACAAAAGGAACCAGCAGCATGTGGAGTGGAATTTTTAATAAGGACCCACACGTAATGAACGGACCTACACTATTCACCCGGCCAAAAATCATATTGGTCCCTTTCTTCGTCATAAATTTTCAACACTATTCTTTCGCCAACGGACGGTGGAAAATCGGAGCTACTATGGTGCATACCGTTTCAAATGCAATCACCACTCTGGGCTCAGCGTATGGCAGATTTTGCTTGGAAGGCATGCACGGTTTCGGTGTTGTGAATATTCACAAAAGCATCCGACTGCCGCCGGTTCCGGGGGTGAGTTTGCTTTGGGAGCTCCATTTTCGGGCACCTTTCCCGATGTAGTTTTTGGTTTGGACCTATATCTGTTTCTTTCTCCCTTTCTCCCCTGTTGTAGTTTACTACAGCAATTTGGCACCGGTGCGGAAACAAGGGTGCAAAACAGGGCGCAGGGTTGTTTTTATTTTTCATGGTCCGGCAAGCTGATTGGTGTGTTTGTTTGGCATTATTATTTAACCATTTCTCCGTGGATTATGTCACACTCTTCGCATTAAATAAACATTAATGGAGCTGTTTCCAATATTTGCCATTATTCTAAATGTTATACAATACTAAATGTTTGTAAAATGGAAACAAAAAATAGTCACTACCATATATTGTTCATATTCCTGTTGCAGAGTCTTAAGAGCTTGGAAAGAATCCTAAGACAATTGCATTGGATCGTATTATTTTTTTCCAATAATTGGAAAACTCTGTCTCTACGAACGTAAGATTGACTCCAACCCATTTCCATGTAATGACAAAAAATCGTTTTAATTAATTCACTATCACTGCTTGCTACGAAATCCATGAAACATGAGCAAAGAAAGCAAGCCACGGCATAGAAGAAAACAGGCGATCCCTTAATCATCACCCTTCGGTTTTCAATCAACCGTTTGGCTGGCGGGCTAAGGTGAACGGGCAATTAAAGTAATTGAAATGAATTAAATTAATTCCAAACAAACCCTCAAGCCAACCCGGTCGATAGGAAACGACACCAAACCCGCGCCCGGTACCGCTCAAAAAGAGTTCAACTCTGCAATCAAATGATTTCGCTTTTCTTCATTAAGATTTCCCAACAGCGAACGGCCGCACAGAGGATCACCCGAACCATTAAACGGCGATGTAAACATGTGGAAGGATAAAATTTCTGCCAAATGTAAGCTGTAATTGTTCAAACTCTCATTTCCATGTCCGTACGCGGTTGGAACATCTTCCGTTGCGCGGCTCATTACAAACCGGGGCACTACACTTTCTAACGCTACGGTTTGATTGATAATTCAATTAAACCTGTACCTTGTTCCCTTTTGCAAAATACATCGTTAGGCAACTGTGATGGAGGTAAGCTTGATTGCGTTTGTCAGAGTGATGTTGCAATTTCTTGAAATTATTCCGCATAACGTCTTAATCCGCTACATTTGGCATCCAAAAATTTGCGCAAACAATCATTAGCCTCACCGGGAGGTATTTATTTCGTTTGGAGCTAGTGGAAATTCGCTCAACCTCTTACCAAGCAAACTAGACAAGTGTTTTATAATTCAAGAACAATTACAATGATCATAGTTCGTGTAATCAGAGTAAGAGCTGTAATTTTACAAACTCAGCACAAATTATTTACGATACATAGAAAACCATAACTTACCCAGTCGTTGAAGTGGATCTTCTCCAGCTCCTTGCCGGTCGTTTCGGCCTGGGCTTTTAACCGTAGGACCTCCGCCTCGCCTTGGCATACCCGCTGCAGGAATGTCCGCAGCTCGAGCGTTTCCGTTACGAGTGCCCGACACACGGCCCGATAGTGATCTTCCGGCTTCGAGGGTGATACACGCGATGAGCAATACTGTAAAAAGGAGGAAACATTGCGTGAAGAAATTAAAATATAAGCGAAAATCTGTGAGGATATTTATTGGAGGACAGAGTACGCTTACTGCCAAAGAACGTCATAAACTACCAGAAAACCGAACGTAATGAAAACCAGCAATCATGAAGCTATTTTCGCCACCGGAGCATTAAGAAAGTTCATCTGGTCATCAACAGCTTGTCATTCTCTCAATAAAACTCACGTTTACATGTATCCTCTTTCCTCTGGGCGATCTTGAAGATTACAATTTGAAGGAAAAAAGCAACAACCCCACTGACAATTAAAAGTGACAACAATTTCATGGCCTGCGCACGTTTCACGCACCGAATGCACTCGGGGTCGGGTCATTACAACTACCGGCTCTTATCTGGTCGTACATCACACATTTGCGGTTCTTCGTAGCTCAGTTTTCCGTTGCTCAGAAATTGAAAGTGTAAAACAATCCAACAAAAAATGAACATGCATGTGCTTCACATACACCATGCAGTCCCCTCTGGAAAACTGTCCCTTTTCTCTTGTACCTCTCAATATCACTGTTACTTCCTTTCACCGGCCGCATAAACGTGTAATCAGAAACCCACCCACCCACCGAACCTCAGCCAAAAGTGACCTCTCTCCACACTTAAGTAGCTCATTTTATTGCATTTCACACACAGGGCGGTCTCATCACCGTCCGACATATGCTGCTGCTCACTTGGAAACATGATCTTTTCAGCTTTTCTCCGTGGTTGCTTAATGCACAGTAAAAGTGTCAAAATCCAGCCCTAATCTCAAAACACATGCTCCTCTCGTCTAATCTGGCGATAAATGCGTGCAAAGCCCCCCCAAAGGGTCCCAGTGTCGACCGTACCGAAATAAAAGGTGTTGCAAGGGAAAATTAGCTTAACGACGCCATTTTACGACACGTGGAGGAGCGAAGAAGTAACAATATCCAATGCCTAAATGCTATCGTTCACTACGCCTTCTCCAATAACCTTGAGAGCTCATACTATTAAACTGAACAAAGTAAGTCAACTGCTGTATTTTAGTTTTGGGGAGGATTTTAAAAATTACAACTCTCTTCACTTTCTCAAACATCCCGACGAAGGAGATGATCGTTGGGGATTAAGTAGCACCCACGGGAAGATTCGTCGCCTGCATCAGGCGCGATAAGATGCGTTTGAGACATTTGTTTCCGTAGAGGAGTATGCGCTTGAGCTGCGATTTAAAGTAGGTTACGGCTTACTCACTCACTTCAGGCTGGACTCCAGAGAGCTCCAAACGCGTGACGATGCGTTTGTCGCATGGAGTTGTAAAATTTTTAATATCCCCATCATTTCTTCTCTCCCGAAAAAAAACGGATCACGTGTAAACGGCGTTGATTTATCGCATTCGCGCCATCATCTTCGAAAGCTAGCGCGCACTGTCCCTGAACCTGGCAAGAAATTTGTTTTGATAAGCTATTCTCGGGTCACATTACATTCCAACGGCAATTATAAAAACTGGGACGAAAATAGCCTAACGCCACGCTGGAAAGTGAAAATGACGCTCTGAGGATGCAACGCCGATTAACATCTATGTGTATTTCATTACCAAGGGCAGTGAAACAAAGTCACCAATTCAGGTGGAGGTGTGGGCGGCCAAGTGAAGCGATGGCCGCTTTAACGAGCGCATTAAAAATGCATCCGAAACTGGAACCTAATTTTGGAAAACGAGCTATTAAAAATTACCCACCGTAAAGTGCTCTCTGTGCCTGTGTTTGTCTTAACCGGCCAACCCCCGTAGAACGTTCACTCGATTGAATATTATTTTTAAACCATCCACACGAGCTTGCGGTCGCAATGCTAGTGATTATTGAAGAAGAAAAAAGCATGATTTCGTTTCGAGCCTCGATATCAAGTTGCTGCGCAATAAAAACAACAATTACGTACGAAACACAATATCGGAAAGTGTTCTCCCGAAAATAAAGCAATAAACATTACCGGGCTCGTAAAATGTGCCTTCTCGTCTTCGACGCTCGGTTGCTAAAATGTCAAAAAAAAAACACATTTAACATAAAATTCCACAAGTCCCGAGCGTTTGTGCTGTCGATTTTTTTTTTTACGCAACAATCATAAAATCGAATCGCACCACAACCGCAGCCTTCGGGGTTTGGGGTATTAAATTTCCATAACCCCGCACAGACCTGCCGAATCTGAATGCAGTGTGCGCCCGGGGAGCCGTGTGTAAACGATGCAATTTATTTATCGCTTCAACCCGCTGCCTGCAACTTTGGTCTAAAACAAAACCAAACACGCAAGAAAAAAAGGCATCCCTTTGCGTAAAATCCACAACCGGGAGAGCACACTGGCGATTCCATAATCACCCCCATCCACAAAAACCCTCCCGGGGGGCATATAAGGCGACATAAAATATTATGCTATATTTCGATATGGTCGATCAGCAACGTTCCCGATCAACCGTTCCGTTGACCCAATTTTTGGCACTCGCAATGTTCAACGGACGCGAGGCGATGATAGGGAACCGTACCTTACCGTACGAGACCACGTGCTCCATGGCCCTAAAGTAGGGGAGATCTATTATTACACATATTATCATCACTCCTTACTCGAATTAGCGTTTCATCCGCTCAAGGCCGTCGACCGCTTTTTTGTCCCCCCCCCCTCCGTGCGCAACACTGCGTCCAAATTTATTGCACCCATCAGGGTTTGATTGAGCAGCGTAATGGGGGTTTTCGTTTTTAAATGTTTGTGAAAAATAATCATAACATTCCTTCCCGCCTCGATGCTCATGTGTGCTCATGTAGGCGGGATGGAAATGCACCGCGCACTATCGGGCTGGATTATTTAAATTGACCGTTAAAAGCGGTATCGGTGACATCGGCCCATCAGGCGGCACCATTTACCGACGCCATCTTCGTCACCGGGAGGCAGATAAGCGGAGCGAAGCCGCTCGGTGGGAATGTGGGTGGCGTAATACAAGTTGACGGTTGTTGAGTATTGTATCAACCACGGGAAGATGTCACTTGCTGTACTTTTTGTGGAATTTCCATCCAGTTTGGGGTGTATATTGTTTTCTTTTAAAGCAATACATCTGTACCTCTTTTTGTTCCTCAGTTTTACTTCAAAATGCTGAGCTGCGCGAGGGAGTTGTTGATTTAAATATCTTCCCTCGCCCAAACACGTCATTCTCGACCAACCCATTCGAAAGGTGGAGTAGGTTGGTGTCCTCCTACTGTAAGGGAGATTTCGTTTTCCGTCCACTCTAGGGCATTAGGTTACGAAACCTTAACGGGCTCAGGCTAAGCTAAAACGACACAAAACCGAATCTCCAACAGCTACGGCAACACCATTGACGACGACCTCGCTAGGTCGAATTCCTCGTGCGTAGGACAAAACTTAGGGACTGTTCCGTCTAGTCTTACGCTTTTTTTTAAATTTTCCTTCCCTTTTTTGCACTCCCCTTTCGCGCGTTTCTCTGTGACGGTGAACCACCCCTGGCCGTACCGTACCGGCTACCAAGCAGATGTAAAACAAAATATGTCACGTGTTGGGCCAGGTTCGAAGGTTATGTCAGAGCTATGGCCCCATAGTTTCGGGCGCCAAATGAAAGCAAAAGCAAAACGAAACTTCGATAAAAAAAAAACAAACCCCACTAACACTAAACAAACACCCCCAAACAACAGAATACCGACGAAACGGGGAGACAACAATTCGGACACTGTGTATCGCATAACAAGACGACAGGATACCGTCAAACGGCCATTGCCGAAACCGGTGAACCGTTTGGAAGCATGTGCTTTTGTTTCACTATCTGCAGCTGGTGGTTGGGAGCTCTCGAATCAGCTGTGCGTGTTTCAGCGAAGCGGACAGGAAATGACCATCATAATTCACAGCCTCCCTCTACTTCGGTAGACAGGCGAGCTCTGGAGGTATTCCTCTAGCTGCTTTGTTTTTTTTTTTTGCTTCTCGAACCAATCACTTCAGCTGTACCGGAATGTTTTCAATTCAACTAATCACTGTTTGATAACATTGGAATCAGTCATTCCAAAAAGGCTGCCGACAATGATTTCACATTAACTTTCGCTCTCACAATTAAAAAAAAACATGAAAGAGAAGAACTATCATTTCATGGACATGCGACCGAATTGAATAGAATTGCATTATAATTTCCAAAGCTCTAATAACAAGTGTTAAATATCAAAAGAATTCATAAAGAAATGTTTAAAAATTAAGCAAGAGCATTGATTTATCTTCCAACATGTAAAGATACAAAGCAGTACAAATAGAAATCGAAGTTTTGATATTTAACAAATTTTGTTTAATTCAATTCACTTTAAATGCGAAAAGGTTTAAAAAAAAACCTTGGATAATGTGAAAATTTTGAAAAAATTTTTAAATGTCTCAATATCGTTTTAAGGCAGCGATCGGCAAACTTCTTAGAGCTAAATATCAT
>KI424466.1:5038-17775 GCA_000473375.1 Anopheles culicifacies
TCTCTCCCGGAGTAGGCCGTACCCTACAGCAATTATATTCTAGTTCCAGTCTTGATCATTTTGTTCAACAAGTCCTTAGGGCAGAAATGTTTCCCACAAGAATGGAAATGCCGACTGGAGCAACATCTTAACTTACAGGGGAATTTGCATGATAGGTGCTGAATTGTTAATAACACCATATCTACTTGTTAGCAACGCAGTATTCAAGTCAACCTAATATCCTTACTGAGTATGCGTTATTCTATGATGGATAATGGAGAAGCATGAGCTTAACCATGAGCTTCGGCTCTGTTATTTGTGATCTTCTGCATAGCAAAGAGTGGCGAGCTCTGTGAGTTGTACGACGACCTCACTATCCTACCACGTATTGGACTCGCCAGGGTGCCGTGTCATGTCATGTGAATGGCACCGTACGGCCCTGCTACAATGGAGGTGGTTATCGATGGCGCTGATGTGTTTTTGTATTGACAGGCGAAGGCGCACAACCGTGAGAGGTTTAGGGGACTCCTGTTAAATGCCAAGAGGGAGTTGTAGCGCAGGAAAATAATGTAAGTGAATTATAACTATTTTATGTACAACATTATTTTAATTTTTTTTTTTTTGAAATCTAATGGTACGAACTCAATTTGGGGCATAATTTTATAAAACAGAGTTTCGTAGTTTAGAGGAAACATTTTATTCAATTATCAAATGTTCTGCTTGTATTTAATAATATTGAGCTGCAATATTTCTCACCCTTAATGAAGTATCTCTACCGTGTTTTGTGTATTATTTAATTTTGATAATAACATATTTCGCACGTGCTCTCCTTAATCCACCCTTAACCAGGGGTGGAACAGCGAAAAAGGGGTTAGAGCGATTCATATAATCTTAAACTATCGTCTCATCTGCCGAGCTGGTGTGGTGGGAGTTTGTGATCAGTTTCTTTCCTCCCGGGAAATGGAAAATGCGTGACACTCGTTCCCGTTTGTTTACGAGCATCAGCCTGCGCATTTCGGGTATCGGGTAAAGGTGTATCGTTTGGTCACTTTGTATTCGATGTTCACCTTTTCCGGTTTCGATAAAATCTATTAAGAAAACGGATTTTCTGATAACCACCCCAGACGATCACCCCTCAAGGGAACATTGTTTCATCGTTACCCCTTTTCGGGTGAACCTGTACCTATAGGCCCTTATCTTAGAGATGGGTCAGCAATGGTACAAAGTGGGTATACCGTCTCTGTCTCTCTCGCCCAGGGCAATAGAACCCGGTCAGATAAGACAAATCGCAAACGAGAATGATACCGGAATGCCATCGAAAGCCGATGACCACACTGGCGGATGTTCAAAAAGCAGTTTGCATAACCGGTTCTTAGGGCCGTCCTCACCGAGTGGACGTTGCGGGAGAAGAAAAGAAAAACAATGCAGACGTTCACATACACGCACGCATCGAAGCTGGTTAGGTTTTTAGTGGCTAGGTCCTTTTTTTGTGAGGACGGAACCGAATAAGGGTGCCTTTCTGACCCATTCGTATCATAACAGGGATAAGTCCAAGTCACCAACGCCAAAGTGTGTGTCCTGTTTTTTAGAGACGAGTTAGAACATTCAAATTTTCCCCTTCAATACATATGCTAGACAGATCCATTTCAGGGAAATACTCTCTCCTTAGGTAGAAAGCGTAGGTTGACATTGCCTTTGGGTGTGTTTTGGGGAGTTTTTCTTTGGCATTACTCTTTTTAAAAAAATATCCCAGAAAGAAAGGGCCTCAGTCCAGTGTCTGGGACCGGCGCAGGTCTTCAACCCGTTCGGCCGGGGTGAACTAAATCCTACCATTCATAAATATTTATTGCAATGATACGCCCATTCCACCCTTCGATTTTCCTTCTTATCTTTTCCGGGCTCTCTCACCCGTTTCCCTTTTTTTCATTTCATTTGCAATAATAAAACTGTCCTTCGAATGCGAAACGGTTCCTTTCATTAGATCTCGAGCAAAAGGCTTATAAGGTCCCGAATGCCAGGTCACAGTGCGTGCTGGGGTAACACAATATTGGACAGCGTTCGGTTACGCTTGGCTACGTCTACTCCGAATCTGCTGCGGTCAATGAGAGAAAAGCAAATTTTCCCAGTTTTCCAAACATTCACCGTTTGATCCCGTTTTCCCATATCGGCTTGCACCTTGCGTCACACCATGGTATTGTTTTTTAATCAAAGTCTAACCTTTGATGTGTTGACCGTTGGAAGTTGGCTAGTGAACGGGGCACTGAAAATGGTAATGATAACGGCCCGCGGTTAGGATTACTTTCCGGACACGTTTGACAGCCTACATGGGATGACAAAAAAGGCCCAAAACAAAACCCCCCAGCAAACAAAACCCATTCATTGTTTTGTTTTAATCTTTTGCGCGGTTCTTGGTCACGGAGGGGTCGTCAACGTATTTGTTGGTGTTTTTAGCTGCAGTATGAGATTTTGTCATGACGACTTTCTTAAAGCCATCCAGCCACTGTGTGGGCGATCGTAAATTATTCGGAGCGTTCTCCTCTCGCACAGTGTACGATAAATTACCCAAAATTCACAACGTTCAGCTTATCGAGTGATTTTTGTTTGTTTGTTTTGTTTGTTTGTGGGCAAAAATCACGTGACAAAGCTTTGGGAAAACCCGCATTCAGTTTAGCTCTCAGTGGAATCGGTTTGATGTACTGTAAACATTTTATTTGTAGTTACAAACATGCTGATTTGAGTAAAGCTTTTAAACAAAAATGGCGCGTAGGAAAATGTATTGCTAGCTTTTCGTGTCACTGGACAGCTTGTTTGTATGGGATAGTGCTGATTTATTACCACGTGTCAATGTAGATGGAATTACTTAATTTTTAAACACGTAATAAATATGTCAGAGTTAAGAAAGTTTGTTTCATAATTTGTTATTTACTCGAATAAATAAATTGTAAGTATAGTTCTTTAAAAAGTTTGGTGCAATTTCATAAAAAAAAAATTATTTAAAAATTTGTATTTTGGAATCGTTTGAGCCCTACCGAGTCCTGAGACTCTGCCGTTCGTCCGACGTCTTTGAACGGACATTTGAGACGTTGTGCAACGTTCTGAAAGCGACTGTAATACTAGAAAGGTAAAGTACCTGTTTGTTGGAGGGTCTCACCGTTATAGAGCCAAGCTAGAAAGCAGAGTATTAGTTGACGACGACGATCTCGAGGTAGTAGACGAGTTCTGCTACCGTGGAAAGTTCGTAACTTCGGATAACAACACTCGAAAATGGAGGCGCTGTCTTTAGCGGGGGGTGGTACTTACTATGGGCTACACAAACTCCTCAGGATCCAGATCCATACTTCGCATACTGATACATCTGGTAGTCCTCTGTGCTCGCCATCTTCGAATGGAGACTGATAAAGACTATGTGTGAAGAAATTGATCGTTGGCTGGATCAAGAGGAGTTCCTCCGAGACCGAGTTTCCTGTAAACGGATATGCGACCAGGCGATGTCTTATAGACATGTTTGTTAAAGCAGACCAGCTAGAAAGAAGAAAAATACTTTCCAAAAAAATTTTTTGGAATCGTCCAACTAAACTGCGTAGAAGAGTCCTTATGTAGATTAAACTTTGATCAAAGTCGACACTATTCTCTAAATTGTTGAAGTTGGTTATCGTTTAGATTTGGGAGTCATTTGATTAAAGTTTGTCATTCTTATTTCAACGATAAGCATTGCCTTGAGCCTTAACTTGAATCGCTAAGAAGTCAAATTAAGGGTTTGTGGTCAAATAATGGAGTTTATCTAATCGGTGCCGGGTTCTGGATCTCCCAGATCCAGATGCATTAATCGTTGGGATGCTTCGTGGAGTAATCTCTGTGTACCGGTCCTGCTCTCAAACGCTGAAACAATCCTTATTTGGCCTTATATCCTCTTTATCTTTCTTCCTTATCATCTCTTGACAAAACTTCTTTATTTTGCTTTTGTTGTTGGATGGTTGGTCCCAGGGTACAGGGTACTCTGGTTCCAATAATTCATTTTAATCACGATTTCAGATTATTGATCAATTGCAATGGTCTAGAGGCAAACAATAAAAAAAACATGCTTGCTAATTTTAAACTAGGACGGACACATGTACATTTAATCCTATACGGATCCTTAAGGTGTTCGAATCTCATTCTTCAGCAGCCATTTGAAGTCAAAGATTCTAAAGTCTCTGCTCTTCTGAGGTCAGATATAATGGGAGACCGTTTCCCTAGCAAACGTTACAACAGAGCACTACTTCATATGGAGCCACATTATATCATGAGCTGATGCGACATAAACCATTGTGTAGTTTGACAATCTCACAGGATCAGACACATGATTAGATAATAATTTGCCATCTGCAGGGATGCCACACACTTGATGAAAATTAGCAAACAATTTTTTGTAGCATGAATTAATAATGTTTCTACGAACAATTTTTGCTCAATATTACGAAAAAGTTACGTGTTCTTCAGTTACTTAAATATTTAAGCAGACCATAAAGAACGCTTAAAGGCATTTAGTTCTAAAGCTAACATTTAACCATGACCGGTTCGCATATAACGATTATCTTTTCATCGATCTGCAATATTAAAAGCTCACAAAGCAGCAAAAGACCAGACCAGCAACACCGGGACGATGCTGGCAAGCTTTCGTTTGATCTACCGAACCCCGAACCGGCCATTCCAAACGATTGACCTTTGTAAATTTATCGGAATGTTGAACAAGTTCTATCACGGGAAGAGGGGGAAAAAAACTCTACACCGGCGAAACTGTTTACACCATTACCTTTTTAAAAGCGATTGCTCGGAGCGTAATAATTACATCCTGACCAGCCGATTGAGATGAACCGATCAACGGGAAAGGCACATCCTGGAACTCCAATACCGAAAAGCCCAATCGATCGATCGTTCTACCGTGCACAGAGTTTCCCCTTTTTGTTGACCTGCAAGGAGGCTACGTTCGTACGAACGTGAAAATTTGTGTGCAGGATCCACAAGCCTTTGCTGTGAAAGTTGGTGCCAGGCCTTATTTTTTGTTCCGGTCAGTAGTCACGCAGTCACACGGCAACTAATGCCGTTCGTTTTAATCAGGGCAAGCAAGAGCAACTGCCGGCAGGGACCATGTGTGGTTAGGCACGCTGATTGATGTTTGTTTTAGGCTGATTGCCG
The DNA here is from genome assembly GCA_000473375.1 of Anopheles culicifacies. NCBI lineage: Eukaryota > Metazoa > Arthropoda > Insecta > Diptera > Culicidae > Anopheles > Anopheles culicifacies. The sequence goes on from KI424466.1 coordinate 10,193, forward strand.
TACACGATGGCAAATGATTGCGCGCAAAACAGAAACGGATGAATTAAGTAAATGTGGTATTGGAATGTGCGAGGATGAAGCTATTGGTCGGGTTTTCCAATGCTGGTATAATTCACGGTTACATGCGTAATGCGATTCAATTACGTAAGTCGTTGGAAATGGACGAACCGTTTGGAGTGTAAGTTGAAAACGGTCTTAGAAGATGGCTGTTTCATATGTTTATGTATGTCATGGCTATTTTCGTAATAAATTTACGTTGTTCATTACCTCATTGGGCTTACAAAGGTTAGGTACTTTAATTCTCGAAACATGCCCGAATAATAAGTAATTAATATAGCAAGATTAAATGCAATATCTTTGGCTGGTGCTATTTGATCATGGGCAATTAAAAAGAATTTTAAGTAAATCAATACAAATGAGAATTTGAAGTTAATAGGTCCGAGTCCGAGTTTTGCTCTCATTTTTTTCAAAAGTTAATGGTCTATCACTTGAAGCGGTTCGGTAGCGGAGAAGACTGAGCCTTCGGTCTACGAACGGACAGGACCAAGGTTCGAATCCCATTCGGGCTCTTCCCCGTTCGGGTACATTCAACTCACGGAAGCCAGAAATGGCAGGCCAAGACCTCTCGAGGTTGTAGAGCCAGAGAATAAGAAGAAGAATGGTCTATCACTGCTTAGAGGGACATTATTGGGTAGTCGAGATTGTGAACAACATCTTTTATAAGTTATTCCAGGTAATGGAATATGACTTAGAGCTTATAGGTTTACACTTTTCTAAGGACACTTCCCCACTGTCGCGATGTTTTGAGCTGGAATTATATGGAACGTATATGGACTCTGCTTCTGAGATATGGCCTCTGTACAACATCGGGGAAGATCATGTTTGAGAGAAAAATTCTCAGATGGATTTTTGGCTCCAGTTATTATACGGCAAGACCAAGGTTCTAGAACTGACTATCTTGATGGGAGTAAATTCAAGTCACGGAAACCTGAAATAGTAAGCCAACACCTCTAGCCAAAGAAGAGGAAGACATGGACAGAGGAGGCGAGGTAAGGTGAAACGATGGTGTTGAAGCGTCTGTCATGAAGTCTAAGGGTACTTCGCCACTCAGAAAGGCTGTCGGGACGTTTGAACCTGAAGTTATTCCTTTACGAAACTTAACAATTCCAGTTGTCATATACACCTCTGAGACATGAACTCAATCTAAGGCAAGACGATACGCTATTACCTTTCGTCCTGCAGGAAGATGTATCATACAGAAAATACATATTTACCATGCTTCGGTGGGTCATATCATGCAAATCACTCAGTAATTCAAGAAGTGGTTGTGCAGAAGTATGTTCAGTGCTACATTTGTATTAGGTTGGTGGGTTACGAAATATTTCGGGTGTAGAGATTTTTTTTTATTGACAAATAAAGCTTAAAGTAATGGACGACAACATACTGAATTTAATAAAGACATGGAATGGCGGAGGATTCCTAAGTCCATCGAAAAGACGTAGAGTTGGACTGCGTTTACCGTCACGAATACCATTTAGTAGCTAGTATTCTGCTGAAAGATGTGGCAATACCTCTACACCACGCAATCTTGTGTTTCAGGGAGTTTACTGCAGAACAATATAAGCACGAGGAAGATGTGACTAGCAAGGACGAGAGACAAAAGTAATGAATATTGCACCAGGGTGTCCGCCAGATCACCTTAGGTTTTGTCTTATCCAACGGGACGAGAAATTAGAGGACGATGGTTAACCACCAAGCTGCTTGTCGACGTTCCACATGCAGAGATAAGTTGGCAGAGGGGAGCTAATGTTCGGAGGATTCCCAGCACAGCTGATGTAAACACTCCTATTCTGCAACATTAGGTCAAGATAGCAGGAAGGTTCAGTCCACCACGGACTCGGCACAAAGGAGCTCTCGGAGCAATTCCAGAAGTACACCTCACTTTCTCTATGTTTTCACCGATACAACAAACCACAGCTTACAGAGAAGTCAGGTGTTCTGCAGACAAACCTTCTGCAGCTAGTTCAAGTCCCTCACGTGGTAAAACCACACCAACAACCGGGATGAGTTGAATGTTCGGAACATTCCAAGAAGTTGTAGCCTCTCCTCAAACGAAAATCAGACGACACGGATACAAGTCGATGACGATGGTCTAGTCGATGTGGAGGCAGACATCAAAAGCTTCTCGTAGGAGTTCGTCACCAGCTCCATTGACCAGGACGTCCTTTCTTGCTAATCCTAACAATAATGAGGAGGATGAAGGTACATAACGAAAAGCTGTGGATGGAAAGTGGATTCTCACTGAAGAGTTCCTCCTCACTGAACCTTCGGAAAAGCCCAACATATTTCGGTTAGAGCGAATGGTGTGAATATGTTAGACTACAACAAACCAAAATGTTTATTCATTGTTTTTGCTATAATTGAAAGCAGTTCTAGTTGTTAACGCTCGTTTAGTAAGAGCGTGGAATAAGGATCTGATCCATATCCCAACATAACTATACACATTCGTGGTCCATACAGGTGTTTTGGCACTAAATTTGCTACATAATGCTACATCCGTAGGTACGAGACTTGTCGCTCGATTCACTTCCATCAGCAGAGGTAGGTGGCGTTTGGGGGCAAAACGTATCTCTATTTTCGTTTAAAAACATCACGCTACTAAATGCTTTATTTTCCTGTGCTATTTCATACAGCCAATTGAATGTATCGGGTGTTATGTTTTCCCTAACGCGCTGCTGAAACATTAGCTGCCGTAACATGTCGACCATAGCGTGTTGCGAGCAGAATTCTAAGACGGACAAATAGTCCAGCTCATCATGGGGAGTAAACACGTTCAGCTGTCTTTCGTTAAGTAAATGCTGGGCCGTTTGGATGTGCAGTCGTTTCATACACATCGTTAAGTAATGGCAAGACAGGGAAACAATTCCGTGCACATGCAGGATGGCCAACAAAGCCTTCAGTTTGTTGGAAATGACTTGTTTGTACAGTGTGTTCTCATTAATCGCTGCCCCGATAGTGAGAAGATGGTTTAAAACATCGTAGTTACTTGTTGCAAATGCGTAATCTACTGCGGTCCACTGGAAAAGATCATCCTGTGTGTTTAATGACTGTAGAGACATTGTGCGCGTAAGCAACTGTACGATCTCCCCGCCCGGGTACATCATCGCTACGTGAAGCGGTAATCGACCAACGGCATCCGTTGCGAGTGCAGCTGAAGCATTCTTGGAAAGTAACTCTCGGACCCGTGATGCCGATCGGTTCATTACGGCCAGATGCAGTTCACAGCCAATGCTTGCACTTATGATCATACGGTTGAACAAATCTCTCGTTTTATCAACATCACTATCCCAAAACACGAACGAGTGGAAAAAGCTATCACACTTCATGAGATGTTTGTTGCGGTACAACCAAGAGGCGGCATAGAAATCAGCAAAAATGCGATAATTAAACTGAGGTAAACTACCGGGACGTACGAATCGAACCATTCCGGTTCTCTCTTTGCCAAGCTCTATATCTAGCGTGAATTTGTTGGCTGCATAGTTTTCCCGCTCGGAAAACAGCCTAGTACGAGCGTCTGCATTGAACAGGACTAACATTGCCAACAGGGAGAGGTTGTTTGCATCGGTTAATGTTCTCAAGCTCCCGCCTGCGAAGCTGTTCATCACTTGCAGCGGATCACATGCCATCTCGTCCAATTGACTTTGCACGCTCGATGCGGTGTTCACGTTCGCGAGTACCTGCTTCGCGGCCAGCTTAAGACACAGTGGTACAGCTTTTAACTCCCGCGCACTGTCGACGGTAAGCATGTGCACAGTTTGTAGCATTTTCAGCTTATGGCTTTCGTTGCTTGCTTTGTACACGCTTAGGTTACGTTCCAGATAGTTGTGCACAAACAGTACACGGTCGCGCGGGGAGAACGGCACGAGCCGCCACATCTTGCAGCCCGGGAAAGTGTTGTTCAAAACATCGATGAAATTGGTTTGCCTTGCAGCTACATACAGCTGGCGAATACCATCAAAAGAAGCCAGCCTTTTAAAAAAGTACATACAACAAAACTCATCCTCGAGCTTTAACTCGTCCATCGCATCGACGAGACACACTAATTGCTTTTCGTTAAACTTACTGTGAAACCATCTGAGTTGCAGTAACTCTTCGGACGATGGCTGCATTTGCTTGATCTTTGCCTCTTTGAGGTTGATTTTACCTCGCACAACTTCAAACAGTTCTGCTATGCGATCGGCTTTCCGTTTTTCCTCCTCCTTGGTGGAGGTGGTGCTGCTGCTGCCGGTCACAAACTGCGTCAGATGCAGCAGACGATAAAAGATCCGCACCACCTCTGTTTCTTGATCGAACGGATTCGCGTCCAACGCTTCGAACTCGGCGCAATGGTGCAGCGCATTTATACGCACCACGTGCCAGGATGCGTTCGTCATCGATAGCGCTAATGCCAGCCTGGTGAAGAAGGTAGTTTTCCCAGCACCAGCTACATCCAGCAAGCAGTGAACTTTGGGACTGTTCACGCGCGTAAACTCATCCGGTAGTTGGATGTCTTCATGTTTCTGCAATAAGATCGATTTGAGTACGGAAATGGAGAGCTCACCTTCGTCTACGTGCTCTGCAGGCAATTCTTCTCCCTGCTCAGTGTATGGAACGCAGGAACGGGGAATATACCATGGTTTAATAGTTTTAAAGTGCTTTACGTTGATGTTTTCCACCATTTTGGGCCTGTCGCAGGCATCTAACATGCTCAGCAACCCACACACGGTGTCATCGCCTCGCACAATCCGATCGAGTGCAGTTATCGTTCCGAACAGGTTGAACTCCTCCTTCAACAGCTGCCTTCTTGCATTGACGGTAAGGTTACCAAGACGTGGCCCATCGTTGGACGAGTCTTTTCCAGCTGGTTCTTCTACTGTTACGATTTTCAGCTTGTAGGACGTTGCATAATTCCTAACAGCTGTACGTACGGCGCTGTCCTGTTGGCCAACAATCGTTATGATGTATTTGGTGGAGAGTCCAACCGCAGCGACGTACTCTACGAGCTCGCCGAGGGTGCGCAACATATTTGCAACGCATTTCATTGAAGTACCATCCACCAGGAGACACTCACGCTGATGCAGGGCGGCACTTTGCAATACAATTATGGCATTCATTTTCCTATTCGTGGTGCCCATATACCGGTAACCATCAGAGTATGATGCACTAGCGAGGTAGTTATGCAAGGCCGTGCTTTGCAGCCAATGCGGCTCTACAACGACGTGAGGATATCGGACACGCAGCGTACCAATGTATTCCTTCGTGTATGTTTGCACACGCGCAAACACTTCGTTTGTACTCGCTTCAACAAAATGTCGTTGAAGATCGTTCAACGTTAGATTCCTCGCACGAACCATGCTGTCAAACAGCATGTTGTGCATGTGGCTGTATATATCGTTGGGATTATGCACCCATTTCGGCATCATGGCGAAGATCTGCGTGTGAAGTGCGGTTTCGTCCAAGGTTCCACAAACAAGCAGAAACTGGCGCATGAATTGCTGAATAACGGCATCAACAGCAGCAAAACAGGCGGATTCGCTGATGTCCGTCCAGGTGCAGTCGAAAAATGATTTCTCAAACACAATTGACACATCTTTCCAGCTTATCGGTTTGTTTGGAGGCAGTTTTATGTATTCCTCCTGCAAACTTTGTCGCAGTTTTCCCATGAGCGTTGCATGATCTGCCTTTTGAAACTTCCTATTGAAACGGAACGTCCTCTGATCGCGCAGCTCGATGCATTTCGCAATTAAAGGCTGGTGAATTTTAAACGTAGCCATGCTTGATTTAATTACCTCCTTGCTTTTGATGTGCCACGCTAACAACTGGCCTAACCGCTCCACACTGGCGATTCGGAGCTCATCCACCAAAGCTTTCCACTCTGCTTCACGGTTCAAACTGTAACACGTTGCACCGATCTCGCTGCAGAACGACAATATGTGGCCAGGTGGCTGAGGCCGCACGGTGAAGAGTTTGTTCAACTTTTTAGAAAGCGATGCATTGGTGCACAAGATGAATGTGCTGGTACTCGGCAGCGTTTGTTCGAACCCAGCCAGATAGGACACAAACAGCATTGGAATGGAAAACGGTGCCTTGGAGTTCCATTTCGCAACTAAAGATGCTTCATTAATGGCGTGAATTTTCTTCATCGGATCTTGTGTTTGCTTGTGTTTGGACTGGATGTAAATCTGGGCGCATTCGTTCGGTATCGACGCCAACGAGTAGCGAAACACGACGTCATCAAATTTGCCAGCCTCCGGATCATCCAGCGTTATGTTGAAATCGGATAAAATGCCGTCCCGGCGCAGGTGGAAGGCACGAAGCATTACCACCATTGCCAGGCGCAATTGGTACGAGCTTCCGTGCATGCATGATCTCGATCGTCGATCTGCTGGTGGTTCCATTGTTTTGCTTTCCTGAAGAGGGTAAATATTCCAATAAATAATTGTCCATTTCTTATAACAGACACATCACAAGGCAGGTACAAATGACGTTACATACCAAGAAGCGATCATGGAAGAATGAATTGAGTGAGATATTTAATTGTGTATCCTTGAAGTAGCTTTCCTGTAAAGAAGTCCTCCAGTTAGACTCCAGAGATACTTCTTTGTATGATTTTTTCTGTTAATTCTTCGCAACTTACCTAATCAGCTATCGTTGGCGTGAAGTTCGAGAAAGTGCCACTTTCGCGCTATCTTATCATCAACACTCGGATTTCAACACTTTCGTTCTTTCGTTCACTTCGTGTGGGTTACGCGTGGGTCATGAAAATAACGCATCACTTGTTTTTGTAAATCATTTACACTATACTTAAGAACACTGACTCTTGGATGACTAGAAAGTGAACGTACTTCTTAAGGCGATGCAACGTGTGCACTTGCTGCTTACAACTCAGAGGTTGGTCGAAATCTGATAACATTACACTCCGTTCGATTGAAGAATCCGGTTTAGATCATTAACTTATCAGTGTAAGTCGTTCATTATCTTGCATTTTGCTTAAGTGTGGCGTCGCTCCACACGCATGATAACGATAACAGAAGCAGCTCTCACTATGGGGTCTATGATTACTTCTGCTAGATAAGCATGCTTCGGTCGAAACGTAAACATTCCCACCGAAACAGGTAAACTCATCCTGAACTTCGGTTTTTACAGATGATGTCTGAACTGAAGATGGGAATAACCACTCTTTTCAAAGAGTTGAAACAGAGTGAAGGAAAGAGGTTATAAGCATTTGAATCTTTCTTGAGAGATTCTTGAAAACATACATTCAACATGAAACCAATCTTTTTAATTTTAAACTCACTCTCACTCTCTGTACCTACGAATGACTCACTCCTTTGTGACTTTGGAGTCCAACAGTCGAGAGAGTGAGAGGGAGCTGAATCCAAAAGATGTCAGCCACTAGTTGAGACACAGAGAAAGAGAGAGAGAGAGAGAGAGAGAGAGAGAGAGAGGCATAAACACTCATTATGCTGAGCAGTTGAATCATTTGCAGGATTTAACTCACTCACTCACTCTTACTCAGTGTGCTCTTCTATAATCTGAACGAA
>KI424467.1:4846-18548 GCA_000473375.1 Anopheles culicifacies
ACGACTGTTCAGCAAGCGCAATTTAGTTACAATCGTGGTTTAGTTAAAAAACGATACGTAAACATTATCCGCGGAGACACTCCAACTAGCGCAGAGGTAAATAATTTTGTGTGTGTTTGTTTTTGTATAATTCAACAATCGAAGTTTGATAAGTTTGATTATGATCGTGTTCCTTTTTCCAATAGGCATTTGTGTTAACAATCCATTTCTCACGATGGGCCGGGGAGATAACGTGCGAGTGTCGTCGTGGCTGTTCCGAACAAGAACAAAAACAGGAAAATAAACAAACACCATGATCGTTTCATTCAATTCGTTGGTTGCGATGGCGATTCCTGCGTTGTGTGGGTAGTGAAGGTTTATTTTTTCAACAAATTGCCACCACCGATCGAATCGAGTGAGGCTCGCTTTAGCAGATTTCCACCACCGATCGAGTCGAGCGAACGTTGATTCCGGCCAAACGGACTCCCGACGCCATTGCGTGGTACGGCTGAGAACGATCCGTCGTAGCTGCCGGCCGAGTTGAGCAGGATTCGATTGTAGAATAGGTACTCTGGTGGGATAGGGGGGTGGTGTATGTAGAGGAGATTAGTTGGAGTCCATACAGCTCCCCACTATTGCGTACAAACTTACAACACGCATAGACATGTCGATGACTTCACTTTAACACAGGGAACAGGGAACAGGAACATGACGAGGACAACACTCCATCTGCTTACAACACAACACGGACGACACATTTGGACGCATAGGTAACGTTCACAGAAAACAAACACTGGACAGGAGGACAGCGACAGGTATGACGAAACAGACATAAAACAAGAACAAATGAGTCACAACGTGACGCTTCCCCTTTTGCTTAACGGGCACAATGATTGATTATGGCTGTGATGTAATTAAACTCGTTATGCACGCTCCCGATGACAAGCGGGAATTTTACGATCATTTGCTTCAATTTCGGTAGCTGCTGATCATAATAATAATAGAATAAGCCATAAATAATTGAGCATCAGCTGGCACGCTCTTGTTTGTGGAGGAGATTGTCGCACAGCATCACTGTTTTTTTTTCTTTTGTCTCGAAAGACGTCGTTCCCTAAACTTGAATGAGGTGTGATAAAAGTGTGAGTGCGGTTCGATAAAACAAAGTTCGTTTATTGTATGTTCGTGTGATCGTTAACAATGTAACGGTGTTCTGCGGTGTTGATGCGCCTGAATGTATACTACCGTGGTGCGTTCCATTCCATCACCTTTGCATAATCGAATCAACCGCTCTGTCAAGGTGCCCCTAAATGTATGCAAAACAAAAACAGCTTAACTTATACAAAAGCGTTTTTTAAGCGCCAAATGTAAATAAGAATCGCTTTTTTTTTGCAAAATGACTGCATTTTTCTAAGAAGTCTTTTATTTTGTAGAAATGTAAAAAGAAGCACAAAAATGCCAATTGAATGTTTCTATGAAAAAGCTAAACATACTGTGTGATGTTAAACGATTTTTAAAACATTCTTGGAATTATATAAAGTAACATTTTGTGTTTATTACTTCTTGCTAAATTCACTCTCAAAATTCTTTTCAGTGAGGATAGTATAACTAGCATTCCTAGCGTCCATCACAAGGTTGGGGCAAAATTGAGGCAAGCCAATCAGGCAAATTTTAGAAAAACGAACGTCCTGGGGTAGTGTAATTTAAATCAAGGTTAGCTTGTGCTCCCATACATTACTGCAGCTTTTGTCCGGTAATGTGTCCCTCTATCTGTGCGGCAAACGAATTATCCTAGCAGGACAAGTAACCGTCCTCCCGTGTGACGGTTAAGCTTATTTTTAGTTTTGTACTTTTTCTTTTTGCAAATTGTATAGCAACTGCAGCTCCACAAGCAGCAGATGTAATTGAAATACTTATCAAAACTACTCTCCTTTATGCTAAATTTGATGATTAAAATTATTCCCAGCACTATCGCAACGGTTCAGCAGATAACGATAACGATCGCTGCATGATTGTTGCAAGCGCAAAGAAAAAAGGATTCATCCTTTCTGCTGGAGAAACTTGTGCTTTTTTTTCCTTCCTCAAGCTTAACCCGAAATATGTTTCTCCATCACTTAATAAATAAACTTTTCGAAAGCATCAAGTTGCAACACAAACAAAACTCCTCACTTCGGGAAAAAATTAGCATATCGCAGGGTTTTTTTTGTTTTGTTTGCATAAAGACGAAAACGCTGCAGTACTTGGTATCAAATCGCGTTCAAGTGGCCGTCGATGCACTATTTCGAACCTTTTCTAGTACCGTGCTTCGGTTTGTTACAATGTTGAGCTAGTGTAACGGATACGAAGGTTGGGTAAGATATCGGGCACGTTGGAAGAGTTTAAAATGGGCGTTGATTAGAACATGTGACTTCGGAGATAAAGGAAAGTGTGAGAAAGAAGTTGGGAAAAGTTTGAAGGTCTCTAAATGACCTTAATGCACTGTGGAGTTATGTTATGTAGATATGGTGACATGTGAATTGAACTTGATGCTTTCTTCAAAACTGCATTTTACAGGGTTTCTAGGCATAATGTTCGTAGAACGATATCTAAACAAAACCTGCCATTTGGGAAAAAGGATTTATAATAAAATGTTAATTACAAAAATGGAGGAATTTTAAAGCACGAAAGTAAAAGGAATGTTAAAAAATATTGAAAGTAATGTATTAGGCAGTAACATGTGCGTTTGTCAAGCTAGTACTTCATCCGGGGTGACTTTTCCTAGGATCTGGTTTTTCTGGAAAGTCAAGTACAGCCAGAGCATATAGAACTCCTCCCCGTTCCAGTTGCTACTAATGTTTGGCTTATTGGAGCTCCAACGCAATCAATTGACTAAATTTAGGCTTCGTGCTAGCTCCAAATTTTGGATTTCATTGCAGAATAAACTGTCTACAATATTAGTGAGCAACTAAGTCTATCCGAAGGTTTAGACGGATTTAAAGCTGATAGACACCTATCAGATCGAATCTGACAAAGCAAGACTTGATCGTGACTGTAAATATTGACGATCTTCAACAGCATTTTGAATTTTAAAACTTGGAAGATGGGAAGAATTCTTTGGGACCTTCTAGGCCACGGGTTCTTTGGCGGCCATTTGCATTTCTAATCTTTGGATCCGATTCCTTTAATTCAGTAGTTGGGAAAGGCCGGACTGTGATTTTGAGCTGAGACTCTACTACGAAGGTGATCCATGTCATGCTGGCTCATTATACGAATGGAATAAATATTACAAAATTGTTAAAATTAATGAAATGAGAACCCTGGGGTCTTTTCACATCTATTAAGATCGGTTGCCTAATTTCTACCGTTGTTTCAAAATATTCAAATCATTAATAGAAGGATGTTCTGGAAGGCCTTTCTATTATTCCAATAAGTTTGACGACCATTGTCGTGAAACTGTTATTGTATTATGTATTGAAAACCCCTGTATTTAGAATATTAAACATTGCAGAACGACAAAAGGAAACGGGTTTCTAAACTATTTCTAACCTAAAACTTCGAAACTATTTCTCGTGCTGAAATTTAATTCCTTTCGTTAAATATAATAATGTTTAACTCTTTTTGTAGCTCATGAGATAACTGATGGCATTGTCATCATTGTAGTCATTGCGAGAGCAAATGGTTGACATCTGATAATGTCGACCGAACCACATTTCCCTGAGCTGAGCTGCACTTCACTCAAGGTGCCACTGATGCTGCCACCAACACCGAGAACCTCTTTAGATCGCTTTTTTTGCAAATGGAAAGCGTGTGCAGAGCTCTTGAATTACTTGATATCCCTTCAGCGGTGAGTAAATGCAAACGGCAGAATTTCCAACGCTCCAACCAAGCGGAGAGCGGCCGTTCGCGTAAGTTCTGTAGGCAAAAAAACAATTGGATCATCACGCAACCGGTGGTAAAGCAACAGGAACTCGGACGCCAATTGGAATACGGCAGGACATTGGTTACAATTGTGTGCGTGTGTGTATGTCCTCACGTTTCCATGTGTTCATACACAGCCCAGCTCACATGAACTGGTGCTCAGTAGCAGCTGCCATGTGTTCACCATGTGTGAGAAGGGTGTCCAATAGCAACCATGCTGCGTGCTTTGATGATGTTTTCATGTAATTTTAAGTTTACCATTACTCTACTCCACGTACGGCCAGTTGGAGTTGGAGTTAAAGATAGAAAAATCAGAACCCGCTTCAAGCTTACCTCCTTCCGCCTTGGGGCCATATCCCGCTTCTGGCCATAGAAAATCCTCACAACCACCCATAGTGGCGTTGTGATAGTGGAAAGGTTAGTGTTGGTTTCTCGGTAATCGAAACAAATCTTACCCGGAAGAAAAAACCTTTAATGTGAACTTGTGAATGGGGAAACAACACGTTTTCCCACTGTTTCGTAGGCTTGTAGCAACGTGTACATTTGTTTAACACTTTCCAAATTGGACAGCTTCCTTCCCGTGCTCATTAAACATTAGTAACGCAAAACAAATCCAAAAAAAAGGTACAACCCACCCCGTAACACTAGAAAGAAGAGAACAATGACTCCCCGATGCCGGGAATCGCACCGGAAAAAGTATCAACGAAGCGGGAAATTGAAGCGCATCGCGTCCGTCGGGATAGCGGAGGGCAAACCTGAACAAGCGTTTGCATCCCCGCGACGATAAGCGCTAGCAACGAGGGAATTATGTCTCTTTTGTGTGTGTGTGTGTGCGTTTCCATTGCTTCCCATCGAACAAACCACCAGGCGCCTCCATTCGTGCGGGGTGCATCGTTTGGGAATACCCTTATTGCATTAGGCGACGGGGACGGGGTGTAGGGAAATTATCTTAACCGAAATTCGATTTGCCTCCCGGTAGCGGAGACAAAGACAATTTATTAAAATAATAAATTATACACTCGAACGAGAGGGAAGGAGTCGATGATGGAAAAGGATATTGGAAAGCGCAACTGGTAGCTTATGAATATATATTAGCTGGAGTTAAAAGGAAATGTTAATTTTCATATAACAAAACAATTTTAAACGCAAAAGAAATCAATTCGAAATTGGTATCAAAAGCTCTATTAACGAGATTAGTAAAGAAAAAAAAGAAGAGAAATAAATTAATCTAAATATCCAATGCAAATTCTTCCATCCGACACCTCTCCATACGAATGAGGCACAAACGCGATTTAAGCACAAATAATGCTTGATCACGATTACGATTTAGCTTGAGCATAGTTTTAACACCATCTCGCTGCTCTCATTCAATTTGAGCTCGAATAAAATACAGTACAGAAATAATAACCCCATAGCTGATATCTGTTGTCCAATTTCCTCCAACTCGACCTCGCTTTTAGTGGTTATTCCTGTGTGTGTGTGTGCTAAACAGGAATGTATATCAAATTAAATAAAACAGTACAATGCGCTACAAGGCTGCATTGTCCACCAGACAACGAACCAAGGTTGCACAAGCTGTTCATAATCATAAAAATGATCTCATAATTCCATAATCCAGGAAGAACGCTTGGGGGGGTTGGGAGAGTGAAGCAAAGCAAAAAGGTTATTTAAAATTTTTGTGTCACATTTTTTGGCCTTTGGTCATTTCGGTATCGTTGCATTCCATTCGCATTTTGGGGGAAGAAAACGATACTCCCTTTAATGCACCTCTAATTGTGACTCGGCGAAGGAAACGCATGCCCCTGCCGGCATAAAACACTGGGCGCCTCCATGATGGATTGGGAACGCGTGTGGGAACAACCCCAGTCGTGTGTAGGGGAAACAAAAAGGTTTGTTCCGGAATGTCCGAGCTATTTCACACGGAAAGCCCCTGGAGGCTTCGCTGCACTGACCCATCCAGGCTTGCGGAGACAGATGGTGATGTATGATACACGGGTTTTGATTAAAATGTAAAACATCCCACCTTACCGTTGCATGCGAAGAAGAGAAAAATGAACATTCAAATCCCTTGCGGGAAGGAAAAAACAGTGGAAAATACGCTTCTTCTTCTGTTGCAGCGGTAAAAATGCAACAAGTAGAACACACTGTTCATACGAGCTTGCTTACTGAAGATAAGGTATAAATGAATGCCTTTCCTCAAGAAATGGTTCAACATTACAATTAATTTAAAAAGCACCCCATTTTCTAGATGTTTTGTAGCTCTCGGGGAGCAAGATTGCGTGAACGAGTAACAAAACAGGAAACAGGAACACATAAAACGCCACAAGATCACGGAGCAGCACGAACACAGTCTGGAAACAAATGGACAAATGGCACGAGGACAATTCTTGACAGCACTCAACTTGGACACACGACTGGACAAGAGGGACAGTGTACAGATCAGTGTGTATGGATCCACTGACGATCATTACCATCGTTCAATCGTTTCAGCTCCTGCAGCTTGGTCAGCAGCTCCTCCAGCTCCTGCTCCTTCACCGGAAGCCCGTGAGCCCAGCCGAGAAAGGCGAACAGCAGCACGCCACAGACAAGATGAAGCCTCACCATTCTGCTGTCCGGTACGATCACTTCCTTTGGATCTCACTAGAACAACTTTCCACAAACCGACACGTTTTCCTCGTTATCACTTGCACGCTAAGAGCAGTGGAAGAACGAATTCTTGCCGTTTTTTTGTGGCAATTTAATTTGTACTAACTTTGCTTCCTCAACACTCAACACTGGAAGTTGCTGATGCTGCTGCTAGTGATACGGTGCACAGTGGTTGATGCCTGGTGTACGATTGTTGCGCCTTCCGGTGCTCGAGCGAAGCTTTTATACCCCAACGCCGATACACCGATTTCGCTGGTATGATAAACGGCAGCTGCGTACGACTCACGATATGGCAGGTTTGAAGCTTCGCTGCTCCCAATCTCATACAAGTCGCTGCTGCCTGGCTCACCAATGATGAAATGAGATTGTTATTTTCTCACATAGTGAATCGGTGGTGTGAATGGTGGAAAGCTCTCAGCTAGCCCTCTCACCAACTGTCGGGGTAGGCTTTTCACATAAGTGAATGAGTTTTGAAGTGTTGGCAAGAAAAACGCCTTAATGTATGCAATTTGCGTAACAAAATTCACTTTAAAACATTTCTTTAGCTTTTAATTGATTTATAAACTTTTTTTGGTGCAGTAAAAGTCAATCGTTTATGCTTTGCAACGTGAGTAAAACTTGAGATGTAAAAGGCTCAAGCTCATGTCAAAATATGTGAATAATTGAGGTTATAATTTTCTCACTCGGTGAATTACGTGTGAGTAAATTTTATGGTAGAACGTTTAACATTCCTTTTGCTCACTAATATGAACGCGATGGCCTTCAAGAGTTGGCTTAACATTGAGCTTGGCACTTAAAAAAGGCCTTGAAAACAAAACCGCCTTAAGGTATGCAATTCGGGTGACAATATTGATATTAAATGTCAAAAATGCACTTATTTGCGCACAAGCTCGAGGGAAATCAAACGTTTTTCTTCCTCATTTGTGTTGAAGATAACACGTTAATAGTTTTGTGTGAGACCACCCTCGGATATACACAAATTTTTAGCTCCATTCCAAATGTCTGGGTCGTTGACTCGTGTAGAATCGCGTCGCGAAAAATAATTCAACATTCGCGTGATCGATTTAGCTGTCTGTTGGTTTGGCAACACTGTCCCGCTGAGATTGCAGGAGCACACTCTGGATTGGATGCACCGAGTTTAATTTGCATGTGGTTGTTCTCTTCAATAACGATTTCTTATTATCTTCGTTAATTATTTTATTTAAAAATTAATTTAAATAATTAAGGGAAAATGATTGAACATTCCACAGAATTGTCGGTGACATCATACCGACGGCATGGCGATTGACAACCGCGCAAACGTAAATCATCAAAAGACAAAAAAGGAGAAGGAAAAAGGAGTAGGATTAACGAAATAATTGTGTCAAATTGTTTCTCCACGCTCTGCATCGTCTTTGTAGAGAAATTTCATTTTCTCCTTCCTTTTTTCGCCCGTTTTATGTGCAATAGCGTAAAGATATGAATAATTGATTAATTTTCAAAACGAGAGCAAAAGAAAAACGTGTCCAATCAATTCGCCATTGATGCTTCTTTGAGCACGCACATAACACAAATGATAAAAAAGAACTCAACAATATGCTCTCTGTGGTGTTTAGCGGCTGGAAATTGTGTGCTCATGTTTGGTGTTTCCATTTCATACGAGAGGAAAAGTTTTTAAATGCATCTACTACACACTAGAAATTAGGTTTCGACCAAAAATTTTCATATTTCTAAGTTTTTCTTTCCCCTTCAGTGAAATTCCCACACAGACCAACTTCACACATGCTGTATGGGCGTTTGTTGGGGTTGGCAAAAAAAAGCTATAGAGTTTTTCCGCCCGCGAGGGAGACGAGTTTTCCGCCACTTCTAGGCTTTGCGTCACCGTGCACCGTGAAGTAGATTGATGGCATTAGAAATTATCCAATCTGTCGCACAGTGCATTAAATTATCAATTAGCCAATATTTTCCCAACCATACCCCCTCCTCTACCCTCCCTCAAGTCCCATTGTTCGCGCTGTGTCCCGGCACATGGAAACATCGTAAAAAAAAATGGCGCGCAATAAAGCACGAGCCGGAAACGGAAACCGCACAGTTCAAGTGGCTTCCGTAGCCATTGGACGTGTCCAACCTGTGTGTCAGCCCCTTAATGATGAAGTGTCAATTGGCTAATCTGAGTGGGTGTTAAGAATAGGAGGGGTGGGGGGGTTGTAAGTACGCAACCGAACATATGCGACCCGTACGAAAACACATCGTGTTACACAAATGTTCAAACCATCGTTAAAAGTAACACTCGAACGAGCCTCGGCGTTGAGGGCTGGGGTGGGGCTAATGTTGGTTCCCATTAAAACCATTCCCCTTAATTTCCACCTCATCCCGTCTTTACTGACCGCGCTTTGAAGTGATTGTGGTTAGCGCGCGCTCATAAAAACAAACAAATCCTAATTTCGCGGACACCAGTTGCGTGGCGGCGGACGGTTTCGCATCCAATGTCCTCCTCAACCAGTGCCCCTTGTGAATGGGGCACTAATTATTTGTACTCCAGCCACCATGCCGTGTGTCCGTATCAAAGCGGAGTAAAGTTACGGCCAGTTCGCAATGGTACTTCCGTTGCTAGTGTGTTTTTTTTGTTGTCGGTTATGATGATGCCCTCGCAACAAAACGATGGCGAGGCAGGATCATGCTCGCAGACAACGACTTCCGGGGAGGGGCCATTTTATTTTTGGTACAGATTTTCCCCGACTAAAGTGCCGCGTTGCCGCACAATCATAACTAGCGAACGGTCACAACCGTTGGCCGTTTGAATCCTTTTCATCCTTACAATTTATTCGCTCTCTCTCTCTATCGCGCTGTGTTCCATTGCCAACGAGAGAACCGATTCCGTGGTAATTGATTTTACAATCCTACCCAACGGTGACTTTAACACGTGCTGGAAAAGCGGGAGGAAAAACACCTGTAGCCTGAAAGTTTTGCCTTCTGGAATGTTGTGTGTGTGCCGTGTGGCTGTGTGTTCCATTTAATGCCGCTTTTCATCCCTCGCTAACGTCAGCTACCCTTTCATCTGCTTGACCTTGATCGCATTGAAGTTAGTTTTGCAAACGTTTAAATGATGGTATCGATATCGATATTGGCAATTTGTAACATTTAACGTAATAAAAATTCGACAAAATCCTTGTTTTGTGTTTTTGAAGACATGTTGTGTACTACGTAGTGCATACATTTAGGCGTAATTCTAATTTCTATGGGTTGATATTAAATTTACATTTTTCCATCAACAAAAAATGAAGCGTTTTATCAAAAATCTCCCCACATGCTCAAGATTTCAGAGATATTTGGCCAAACATTTAAATGAGTGTTCAGACAAAACATAAGTTATGGGCAAAAGAGAAAAAATCATTATGAAAACATATTTAGAACCAATATTCTTGCCCGTTCTTTTTTAAACAATTCTTAGATAGAGTAACTCAAGAATCTGAAAGCTTATTAAATAGAAATTTTACATAAGTTCTTGCATTATTATACACAGTCGATGCCAAAAAAAATTGACTCGAAGGCACCAATTTTTGACAGCGCTCATCAATTTTTGTCCTTTAGGCGTCAATTTTTGACTCGAAGGCACCAATTCTTGACTCTAAGCCATCAAATATTGTCACATTACAGCCAATTTTAGTTTTTTACTCAAATTATTCAAAACTTAAATTATTGTTTAACTCATACAAGTTCTATTTATTTCTTTTGGCATATAAACTTAGTAACACATGTCTGTAACATTTTTTAATTCTAATATAATTAATTTAATATTTTGTTACAAAGTAATCTTCAAGAACTTCCTCATTTTGGTAGCGCGTAAATAATTAAATAATTTTCGCAATCTGTTCTTGTTATCATTGTACTTCCGTTTTCTTTCATTGAGTTCAAGCTCTCTTCATACTAAATTATATACTTTCTCACTACAATTATTTAATTCTGCTTTGATTTTTTTTTCAATTATTTACAAAAACTATTGAATTCGTCCTGTTTTCATTCAGAGTCAAAAATTGTTGCGCTCTGTCAAAATTGATTGTTGGCAGAAGAATTGATGAGCGTTCTCAAAAATTTATGACTATGAGACAAAAATAGGTGACTTAGAGCCAAAATTTGACGGGGACGATTGTAACTAGCGTTTAACAAAAGCTTCTTCTCCTTTAACTGAAGGCTTAATGCTATCTACACGAATTAATTCCACAACTTTTTATCAAAACTCCTTCCTTTGCATATGCAAAGCATGCCGATTGGTCACAAACATTCGTTTTTTGTAATCTGCCCAGTTAATTATTTTATTTAAGCATCATCTTTCATAATACACAAGAAATGTTAGTGATGTACCGTGAAAATAGGATATTGAAGCCTAAAGTTAGGCAATCAAAACACACTGTAATTTGTGGGTTCGGTTTGTAGGCCGTAGTTACCCGAGAATGTGATTATTGATGTCGTTAACAAGTAATACTTTATCATTTAAATATTCTAAAACAAATAAATGTAGTTAGCCTTTATTAGATGTTACAAATATCCCTTTTATTTGCGAAAGTAGCCTTTTAAACGTTTATTTTATTAAAGCATTTGCACTTAGTTTTTTGTTTATCTTTTTTATTTATTTTTTGTTCTTGTTTAACGTCCTGACCGTATTAGAGTTTATCCTTTTTTATAATGTGGCTATTTTTAGAAAGGACTCTTTCTCTTCTATCACTTTTTTGTTGTTTTCCTAAATTGTACATATTTTTAATTCTCCTTCTACTGCCGGTCGATCCCTTACCCGTGTCGTCATGACATTCCTAGCATTCCTACCTCGTTGGGATCACATCAGCATCAGTAAAATCGAACCTGAACATAACGAAAATAATGTGTTACGAACGAAAACCATAGCCAATCTTTACCATTTGCTTGCACCTTAACCTTCGGCCAGCTGTCAAGAGGATATACTGTGATGAGACATTACTTTCGCTACTTTTGCTGTTGCTTCTTTCGATAGAAAATTGATTAAATCATATCCCAGCTCCGCCAATAGAATGCTGACCGTGAATTGGCACCAGAAATCGAAACGGACCGGGACCGTCTCCTGAACGTCAAAGCTATAAAGCAGCATGGCGTAAGACGTCCAAACTCCTGCGCATTGCCATTTTCACACCAGGGTCGGACATTGATGGGCATTTGGGTTTTTTCTTCTTCCGCATGTTTGCAAGCGATATTACGATGCGGTGTTAATTATTCCCCACTTTCAGACAATCAAACCGAATCGGCGGTAGCAAATTTGGATTGTTTCCCTCAGTAAACGGAAAACGGTCCTTCCGTGTCGGGGAGCGGTTTTTTTTGTGGGTGTGTGTGCGTGGTCAGATGAATTTGATTAGATTGATTTCCATGGTAATAAATGGGAAGGGAATGAATTTGCAGTACACACATTCCGTTTAACTTCTTCCAAAAAAGAAAGAGAGAGTGAGTGAGTGGGTGATGATGGATAAATTATGATTGAATCGATTGGTAACGTTGTCAACAATTAGTTGATAGGATAATCTGGATCGGTTTAGGAGGTGCTTAAGAAACGATTGCTTTTTATGTTTGTATCGCTCACTTTACTCATACACTTGAAATGTACGTGCAATATATTTGTTTTTGTTGGGATACAGTTATCCTATTGGCATAAATATCTAATAGAAATGTGTTTTAGCAATGCACAGAATATTTAGAAATTTAGTTTATGCCAGTTCTATTAGGCCTATTGTTTTTGTAATGGAATTGCCTTTTCTGAAACGCGTCTAAGTTAGCTAAAATGTACCATTTGCTTATTTCTTTTCCATTTATTATTTCTATTAGAAAAGCTTTCGTTAATTATTCATAGTTTTTATATAAGTAAATTCTGTGTAATTAACAAATAAACCCGTTTAAACTACTTAACAATGGATAAATTTAAATAATTCCCTTTTACATTCCTTTACAGTAAGTTTATCGCTTGAACGCTACGCTAAAAGCAACTAGCATGCAACTTGTACGCGACTTGCCTTTTGGTATGCAATATAATTTCCCTGCTTGTGCGTACCCAAGCAGCAAAATGTCGTTTTTGCCTCTTTAGTTTTCCTTTCCTTCGTGGAACCTTTCGTTGTTGAGTGAGCATTTTGGGATGTTTTGTCGTCCTTACTAATAGGATGGCCGATTACATTCACATCGTACAGATTTTTCAATAACAGTGACATTATAGTAAGACGTTCTTTTGTTGCAAAACTCATAAAGTTTAAATTTTGCAAAAACTGGCTTTGCAAAATATATAAAAAAAAGTTTTCAAAAAACTAAAACAAAAATTATCCAAAAATAGTGAGTCGACATTTTTCAAACAAATTAAAATGTCAAATTTTTGCGATAATTATTATTGATAAGAAATACCTACTAAACCTGTTTTTTACGCTTACACAGTTTGTTAGATGAGGAAATGCCTTGTGTGATTGTCACTCAGCGTATGCGGCGCTGATAATACGGCTTTTAGCTGTTATAATGGAAATAAATAAATAAATAAAAACAGTTTGTGAGATGATAGACAACGCCAGCGCGTTCGTCAATAATTGCAGCGCATGACAGATAAACATTTGCAAGCAAGACGATAAAAGCATAAGGCGGTGGAAATGCCGTTATTGTAACATGCGCTACCGTTGTGATGTCATGTGCTTCCATTTTCGTACGGCTGATGCTTTTGTCGTCTCACTTGCGACAGTTTAACTGTCATGTGCTTCCTTTTTTGGCGAATGCGCAAAATATAATAAAAAGCAAAATATTTTAAGCTTTATCGATTTTGGGAAAAACATCAAAAAATTGCTCCAATAAATATTCGCTTGTAGCAGGGGAATATCCATTTTTTCCAGTGCTAAACTTTGTGTTACATAGGGTGGATATACGTCTTCTTCTTTGACTTAACAACTTATTCGGTCATGCCTGCCATTTCTGGCTTACGAGACTTATTTATACCTCGTAGTTGGATAGTCAGTCCTCACTACGAAGGTACGGTCCGTATGGGATTTGAGCCCCGGTCCGTGGTGTGAAGGCCCGGCGCCGTTAAAACTCTCCCTTCGGACCCCACCGGGATAATGAATATAATACTACTTCTTCTTCTTCTTCTCTGGCTCTACAACCTCGAGAGGTCTTGGCCTGCCATTTCTGGCTTCCGTGACTTGAATGTACCCGCAAC
>KI424468.1:0-11332 GCA_000473375.1 Anopheles culicifacies
CATACTCACCTTCACGCCATCTGAATATGACGCACCGAGACTAACGCAATGTACCGCTGTACATATCATTTGTTCGTATGCTGCGCCGGAATTCATTCACTCCGACACCGCACGGCACGTACCGTGATTTACAATCATTCACCTCATTGGCCTCCGAAAATGGAGGAAAGCATGCATAAGTTATGGCCCGTTACCGGTACGCCACCTCATTCAACATAATCACGACCAATTCTTTGATGGGGTCGGGTAGAAAACACGGTCGGAGAAGTTCACTGTATAGAAGAAATGAAAAAAAAAAATACCGAAAACCTTACCGAGGACCTTTGGTTTGTTACTCATTTGGAGAGAGCAAGAAAAAAAGGGTATTACATCCATTTGTGGTTGTACTCTTGCGGTGAGACCTTGGTGGAAGGAGTTACCTACTAACAGCTGTATACTGTTTGGCCGCTTTCCTTGCCAGACAGGAACAGAATGGCGAACGCACACACACACGCTATCGTGTTGATACTTTCCCGATTGCCCAATTGGCAGGGCTTAGATTCCCATCACGTACGTTCTAATCAACGGCTAAAGCTACTGGCAGATGTTAGAAGTCAGATGTATGGCGTTGTTGTAGTTGATGTTTTTTTCTTTTCTCAATAAACTTTCAACAAACATAACCTCGATGCGAAACCTGCAAAACCGCACCGAGCAGAGTGCGTGAGTGAAATAGGGGCGTGTTGCAAAGACGGCGAATATCCGTCTTGTTGAAATTGGAGCCCGAATGCGTTGTCGAAGGCCTTGCGTGGTCAAAATCATGATTCAAACTCAACGAACCAATAAAAATTCATGTATTCCTTTGCGTTTCTTGGGAGGGAGGGTTGTTTTCCGTTGCCCTTTTGCTTTTGGTTGTGGCCGCAGCAGGGCTTCGCTCACCCCTTTTACGGTCATGTTCTTACATTTTGCCCTTGCAATGCAAAAGAGAGGAAACGGAAAATACGTCGGGAAATTGTGTTGCCCAAGCATACGGCCAGCGACCGTGTTGAAAGTTTTTGTTGGCCTTGAACCGTATCGATGGAATTGAAGGCCTTTAAGCCGCGCTCATACTGTTCCATCCACTCCCTTTCCCCCCACGCACCGCACGCCTTCCCTTGCCAGGCCATCCATCATCCTTAGGCACGGTAAACGTCATGGGTATGACTGAAAGTTTCAATTTTCTCAGAAAACTTTGCCGTTGCCTTTGTGGCCGCTAGTCGTTATTGCAATCAGTTGTGGTGCGAAATCAACTCTTCAAAGCTCATTGGAAAGGTCTTGGGTACAACGCCCCACACTGTGATGTACAATGCAAGAACAAAAAAAAAAAAACGGGACTGCAGAGTGTGTGCCTCGTAGGTGTGGAAGGAGTGGAAATAAATAAAGCAAAAAGTTCAAAAGATTCCGATGGACGGATGGTCGCCAGTGAGTCGAGGCGTGGAAAGTTAACAACTTCACAGTACCTTGGGTGGAAATCGGTTGCGAAAATTCATAACAGAGTGCTCGACTGGTGGTAGATGTGTTAGAATTAATGAAACAGCAACAATTGATCGGTGCAGGCAAGAGCATATTATCAATCCGATTGTCAGCTCGCAAAATTATGCTGCACAACACCGTCGATTGTTGTTTTATGATTCAGCAATGTTTACATTTTCCTTCCATGTCCTCTACATGGGAAATACAGATACAGACAAACGCACCTTTTCACGGCCTATGCACACGCTCTTTTTTATAGTGAAACTGGAATTAATTGTATTTTTGTTTGTCTCCGGCAGTAAGCTGGGGTTTGCGACGTCTCTCCCCAAACATTGACCGATGTCGAAAAAGTTGTTGTTCGGAAGATTATTAAAACAAAACCCAACACTCGTACACGGCAGCTCAGGAATTGGTTTATTCGACCGGAAAGTGGAGTGCATCGGACGGCTTTTCACATTATGTAAGCTTATCCAAGCGAACGTCAACCTTTCCCAATCGTAGGTACAGCAATCCCCTGAACCATGCTACCGATAAACCTTCCTATTTGCTCATCCAGATAAGGCTCAAAAACACGAGATTGCTGTTTACGGCGATGGGCCAGACCATTGTTTGTGTATGCAAAATTAGTATTCCATTTCCTTTCCACTCAACCGCTGTGCGCCAAACCGTTCCGAAAGTACTATCTGGGCAGTAAATCGGAATGTTTGGTGCCTGGCGAAGTGCGTAACACTGTCGACCGGAAGTCCATTTTCACTCCATTAGATAACGGCTCCTCGTGTCGACCGTACGGCAAGAAGCGTGCCCTTTCCGCTATCGACATTTGCGGATCCGGATAGGATCGGGAATTGCATTTAATCCGCAGCTGGGAGGGTTTTGGCCCCCTATAGCAACGGAAAATGCGTTAACGCTCACATTCCGTGCTTTCGGGCGGGGGGCCTAGATGAAACGTGAAGATAAACGGTTAATGCAAGGGCGACGGGTGACGAAGGTGATTATGTGAGAGTTCGTGAGTTTGAGTTGCAGTACGTGCAGTAATAAGAAAAGGGGAATTATGTGTTTGAAAACGGTTTGCCTACCATATGAGATGGGTGATCATTTTTGTGTTTTGGGTGAGCAATACACACGATGACTTAATGGATTCAATTAACTTTATGTGGTAGCGTAAAGGAGTAATAAGTAATAAAACAATTTAAAATATATTAATTGCATATAGTTATTCCTCATCTTTACATCAAAAGCGCTAAGTGTCATTTGTTAAGATGAGTTTTGAGCCATTTGCTCTATATATTTGCTTGCTTTAACTTTGTTAACCCTCAACCACGTGAACGTCAATTTCATTGCATACCTGTAGGCGTATATATTGCACATCAGTCAAATTAAAGTATAAGGCGCCGGTTTATTTATACTTTTAATTAATTAGTTAAGTAAGTTTACAAATGCAAAACATTGAGGTAGTGCTTCCGTTTATCGTAGCTTTATTTCTGATTATATTACACATGAATTAGCATTTATGGCATGTTCTAATACCATACATGCACGCCTACATGTATGCAATCGACAGGACTTAGAAGATGCAATCAAATGATTTATTTATTTATTCCTTTTTTTAATAGTTTTTCAACTTCATAAAGGAGTTGGTAGTTTTGTAATTAAAATAAGTTTGTTTTTGTTCAAAAGGACTACATCTCTTACAGGTATGTTTGTAACTCTGTTTTACCAGGCGTTTCGATTGACTAACCAAACGGTGTTAAGGGCTAAAGAAAAGGAAGAAGCCACCGAAGTAACACTTACGGTGTCATTTATTTCAAGCCTCATAAGATGCACCTCAAACACACTTAAATTTAGCTGCAATAGTTGAAAGTTGCTAGTTTTGTTGAAAATAATAAAAAAAAAACGCTCTAGGGAAGATTCCTCCCCCTGCATAAAGCACATTACATACGTGCCGTAATTGCTCCTGCTGTCACATGGGAAAGCTCTCCGGCATTGTTCATGGTTGGAAAACTTTTCCCCCCCTTAACGATACCAACTACCACAGTCACTACCGTAGAGCGAAACTTCGCTTTTTGTCAGCCCTCGGTGGAACAAAGTGCCACTAAATTTAATGGATTGATGCTAAAACTTTCAAAAAAACAAAGAGAGAAAAAGTGAGCACATTAGTTACGGCCCGTAATGTTGATCGATATTTGCTACGTGTTTGTCGGTGTCGATGGTTGTGGTTCATTGTTTCGCCATCTATCGTTTCCAGTTTCCTAATGTTTTTTTTCCTCCTTCTCTTCTCACTCCATAGTTTCTGGCGCGTCCGGTGTGAAACGCGTCGTACATCACGTGGAGTAAAGTTTTTGCCTACGCGAACGCCGCACCCGTGTCACCGATCTGGGAAATGGGAATTGTTCAAACGTGAAGCAATCGACACATTCTTACGTAACTGGATGGAGTAAGCACAAACTTAAACCGGGGAAGGTTTTTGCTGGAGGAAACCGTGTACCTTGCAACCGTTGTCGATTGTCTGGAAGTGTGCTAATAAACTTCTGACGGGCGAATATCAACAACCAGGAATAAATCGTTCGGGTGCGAAATACCTATAAATGAAAATAAGAAAAGTGAAAACATGTGACAAGTGTTGTAGCATGCAAAGTCAGTAGATAACATCAGCAAACGACATAAATCAATTTATACCGACAAAACAGTGGTAATCATCGTGTAATTCAAAAATATTCCCACTATTCTAGTTAGGATAGTGGTAGTTTAACAAAAAAAAAGATAGTGGTCCTGTGCAAAATGAGTGCTCCTTTGTGAGGTAAAGTGCTGTTCAACGAGCATTAAGAAAATGTATGGAATTTCCCATCCACAACGCTATCGAAGAAATGGCCAGAATTAGTGCACAGTCAGTGTTAAATATGCCGCCATTGAAAAAGGCACTCACAGTCCCGCGGTTCCGCTGGTGAATGGGAGAGGGAGCAACGGGTGATGAGAAGCGTCCGCAGTGTAGCGACATCACAACAAAAAAGGTATCGGAGAAAATTAATGATGTCCGGCGGCGAAACACAAGAGCAGTGATTCGGGAGGATTTTCGGTGTAAGTGTCCGGAAAAAGTGATCGGAAGGAATAGAGCAAACAGTGCTTACTGCAAGTGGATGAAAGATGTGAAACGTCTGCGAGCTATTGAAGGTGCTGATACGTTTTCCATTTGTGTGTGTGTGTGTTTGTGTGGGTAGAAAATGTATCCCAGTGAGTGTTAATAACACAGTGACCATGAAATAAATCTTACTTGCTAACCGAAGTGAAGTTGATTTGAAAATCATCGACAGAAAAAAAAACCCCAACACACCACAGATAAGGCTTCGATGTCTGCTTTTCGATGTGTTGTGTGAGCAGTATGTCCGATGTATGTTCACTCGTTCGTATGTGTGACGGATCAATTGCGTAAACGTGCAAGAATTTGTGTTGAAGCAGCTCCCCGGGTAGGAAACGATCTCAAGTGTTCGAAGTAAAGCAATTTCCAGAAACAAAACCGGCTAAGGACATCTTCACTGTTGTCGCTGGCCTGTAGCAGTCTCCGAACAGCTTGCCAGCCTGCCTCATCTACTCAACACGCACGAACCTAACAGGTGAGTACAGCGCTATCTATCTATTCCATTCCATACCAACCTTCAGTTTTCTTGTCGCCCTCGGACGTGTGTGTTTTTTGAAGCCGTGGATAAAGCAGAGTGGAGAAAAAATAATCCATGCCAAACAAAAACAATACAGGAGCCATTGAGGCGATACGATGATTCTCTGAACAAGTGGGAAGGCACACACACAACAACAAAAAAGTCAAAATAGCACCGGTACCAGGCGCCAGAAACTTTTTGTCGAAATCTTTTTTGGACGATTTCACGCAAAGTCATACGCAAACAAACTTGAGAAGCAGACAGGCACACTCACGATTCACGAAGGCGTTGGTGTGCGAGAATGACCCCCGTAGGGTGCTTTTGCCGCGTCGGGTTTGTGTTGCCACCCGAGCGGAAAAGGATACACCGATCCCCTTCACACGTCGACTCTGGACAATTTCCATGCGTGGCGTCGGACGGCAGAATAATAATCTGACCCCCCTCCGGGTTGGGACGCCACTGTCTGGGCTTATCACCTCGAAGGCCTATCGCTCGTTTCTTTACACCTGGCCATTGTCGCACCCGCGTGTATGTGTGAATGTGAAAAGTTGTTTGTTGTATTGTTTTTCTTTGCAATAACATTACCTCAGGTCGCGTAGAAGCGGACCTACTGAGCAGTACATAAGGCTCCAGTTTGGCAAACGATTTCCTAATGGACCCGTACCGGTACCCATCAGAGTGTGGAGTGTACGCACTGAGATTCAGATTGCATGGATATACGAAAACGAAAAGAGGAACAAAACCACTTACATCCGGCTTTACAGAACACACGCGTCTCGAGTGTGGGACGATAAGAGGATAATGATATGGCGCTATAAAAATTAAGCTGTATTGACTCCCGACAACAACACCTCCAGACGGCTGTAGAACGCAGGCCCAGGCTGCCATAAAAGACAAGACACGGCTTGGTCCGAAAATTGAGCTAACCGTCATTTTGCTAAGGGAAGAGAACAAGCCTAACAGGTGCTTTACACCTGATAACTTCATTCCGGATCCATCTGTGGACAAAGGCGAGATGTGTATCTGGTGTTTGTTCATCGAAAAACAATCGAACAAGGTTAAATGAGACACCTTGGCCATGACGGTGATGGCTCTTGAGTAAACAAGCAGCAAGATTGACATTGCTCTTATTCTGGATGGAGTCCTTTAGAAGAGGGATGTATATTGGAAGATGTCTGTGTGTTTATAATTGTTTTCTGTTGAGATGCGTTACTTTTCGAATTGTTACCCAATGGTGTTAGTATTGTTCAGTGCAAATTACCAACAAACGAGTATGGTTGTTTTGTGGAATAGGATGTCATAAATGTGGTGTTTGGGGAATCTGAACAGAGAAATATTTGGAGCGTTTAAGTGCATAATAGGACGTATAATGTGTATTGTTGAACGTTTCATATGCGTGATGATATGTTTCTTTGATGTCTTCTCAAGAGTACACTTCTTGCTTAAATCATACCTTGGTAGCATGAGTATCTTCAATACACTGGTCGGAAAGTCTTCAGCTTTCCTAGAAAATATCGATCCAAAATTATTGTGAAATGATGGTGATGTCAAAGACCCATCTTACATGGTGTTTCTTTTTAACAATATTTTGAGTGTTTTTAAGAGTTCTACATGGGAATGCTCGAAAACACTGTAGAGAGACGGTTGTCCGCCTCCCTGAAATTGTCTCCTATCTCCTGTGCGTAAATTGACTCCTATCTCCTGTTATATGTCCTGGGATTCCCAGAAGTAGTTAGAAAAGTTGTCAAGAGGCAACTTATCTCGGTAGTACTAGCTTGATGTCTACTTTTTTATTCTTTTTACAATTATTTTAGAAAGTCAGTAAACCTTACGTTTTATCTTGATTAATTGCTTAATTTTACTATCAGTAAAGTATCAGAAGAAAAGTTTTCTTTTGCACTATTATATTTAGTGGCAAATTAAGCACTTTTTAGACCTTAAGCAGAATGAAATATGTTTTCGATTGCATTAGTCGCAAGAAACTTCACATTTAGACCAAAAATCTGGCAAGAAAGGAGAGGGTAACAGTAGTCATCGAACTTCAGGACACCCATTTGAAGAATAATGCAAAATTGAGGATTGATTAGCATATAACGGAGCTCTTGAGACATTCAACCTAACCTCAGCGAATTATGGATGGTGGCGAGGGGCTAACATATTGGTTGAAATAATTCATGAAAAACGGTTGGGGAGTGGGAAGTGGCTGAGTCTCAGAGGTCTTTCTGATCTGCGATCGCCTAAAATGCATATATATCTACTATAGATTGTACTAAACGGTCAGTACGACACAGAAGTAATTTTATGGCATAATAATATATTGCATACATTTAGGCGTTAGCTAAAACGTGTAAACCAATGGCTTCTTGTTCTATTAATTAAACAAGTAATAGGAGCAGTTGTAAAACTAGTTGCTTTGGAAGCAATTAAATAGAAACATAACTAATCGATAAAGATTAAATACGTGGACTGTGGGCAATTAATAATTTATGAACATAATTCGCTGCATCTAACTACACATTTATTCCTTCGAGTGTAACGCCGCTGCGTGTAACGGTTTCGTTCTACAAACCATCCATAAATAAAAATACATCATTATGTAATTCACTAACTGGCTCATAATAATGTATTGCAAATAAGCTCCACATGATGCACCGGCTAATAATAATTGCAGCACTGGACGGCAGAAGCTCATAAATAGATTCGCATTCTCTAATGGTCGTTCGCACGGCTAGGCGTTGGAATGGATGGCACCGACCAACCGACACTGATCGATACCGATTGAGCACCGATGCCGATTTATGATCGGCGCGTGGAGGTGGCAGAATATCGTATAAATCATTTATTTATTAGCTAGTGCGCTCGCAGTTGGCTTTATCCTTCCGATCAGCCTTATCGTCTTACTAATAACACGAACGTTAGTGCCGAGCGCACCGATTCACTCGGTGAGTGTGAGGACATATGACGGACAGGAAAAAAAGGGAAAAAACATGAACCAGTGTAACACACATCCGTGAGTGTTTCGTTCTGTTCATCCGTTAGCGATATTGCTATGTTCTGTGTCTGTAGTTGCCAAGCATCCGACGGCAACGGTTGGCAGGGATGTGTTTGTCGATTAAAGCTGCTGCGATTAGAGTAATGGTTCAGAAGTCTCGTAATTCGATCTGTTTTTGTGGATGAGAGGCAGTCAGGATGAGTCAGGTCGTTCCGAGAAGTACGAACTACACGGTTCATCCACAAATCAATCCGTTAGTCGTAGTCGGGCTGTGTTTCACGCCCGACCGCTTGGCGAAATGTGTCGGTGGAATGCTTTCCATTCGGCGTAC
Source organism: Anopheles culicifacies (assembly GCA_000473375.1). NCBI lineage: Eukaryota > Metazoa > Arthropoda > Insecta > Diptera > Culicidae > Anopheles > Anopheles culicifacies. The sequence goes on from KI424468.1 coordinate 8,462, forward strand.
GATCGAGACGAGATATTTGTTTGGATTCCGGTACGCAAGCAATCGTCGGTAACATCGGCTCGGACAGAGAACGGCTTCATCACAATATCCTCCACAATAAATCAACCCCCCACCGGGTGGTTTTCTTCTTTACCGCGGCTTGTACTGCAATACTTTCAACTGCACAACTTGCAAAGAGCTACAGCGCGCATAAAGGAGACCACACATCTGCAGCAAACCGCTCGTTGCCCGTAGGGTTTTCCCGGTTTTGTCTGAATCGTTTCTTCCTGCCTAACGTACCGACTTTACTCGATGATGCAAAACCCTCCGAACAGTCAGAGTTCGTTTATGTTCATCTTGGTTACGGTACGGAGAAAACCAGCATTGCTACATTGCTTCCAGCGCATTCGGGAACGGTACAAGGATGGGAGCTTTCTTGTGAAAAGCCACAGAAACTGCAAAAGTGCGTGGAGGAGTGGAGAGAACGGTTGGCTGAATCTAGCCAACAACAACAGATAGTTAGGGCGAACGTTCCTTACCAACATACCGAACAACCTACGGTACAAACCACAACTCTCCACGGAGCCTCCCAACACAGCTGCTACGATTGTCGGATCCTCGGTGTCAGTGGACACACATGAACCTAGCTCCCACTGATACACCCGCCGGCTAACACACTGGTGCCGAGTGGTGGAGTTTTCCGGCTGACTTGATTAGTATTGATTTTTGATGTCTTCCGATGGTGATAAAAGATGACCATGGGTTTTCCAGCTGTCAGGCGAACGCATCCATCGCCAGCTGGCTCCAGGGCGTACACTGCCCGTACGAGGGATGGAGTCGACAATCAAACGGGTTTAATTAAATTGCTGCCCGGACAGTTCCTGGGGTTTCGTGCCAAACACTCACGGGAATATGAGTGGATGTGTAACACCTCCACAGCAGTACGCTGGGGACGGTAATCGATTTAATTTATTTATGTCACAAAAGGTGACGATTATTTGACGACAATGCGTTGCAGTAGAAGTAGATGACAGGGCATTCGTAAGGGGGAGTATTCGTCGGTACGAATAGACTGGAGCATAGGAAGTGAATATGCAAAGGCTTACGAGCTTTGAATGCTGGGATGGGAAGGGGATATCAGCCCACTGCTGATGGTCAAACGTAGGATTCAAGGATCAATTTGTTGGGCTGTTCATTTTACTGTAACGTACACCAGTTATTAGGGATAGCGTTAATTAGTGCCAGTAGCAGCTTATATGGATATCAAAATTGATTGCTTTCAGATGTAGCTAACGGGCAACCTCGTACTCCACGCCACTCTCAGGCACATCCTCCATCACAACCCAACAGCAACACTAAGCCACCTGTTGGACAACATGTCGACGGGAGCGTTTTATTGTTGTCTGTGCCAAAATTGTTGTCTACACCGAAAGTGCCCCCAAAACACGTATGCTCCGTACGAAGCGGGTTAGCATTCCTGATTGAAGTTTCTACCCCCGAGTAGCGGAGGTATTGTTGCAGCATGACTTCAAAGCAAAACACAACCCTCCCGGGCACTAAGTCAACACACTGTGTGCTCGTACTGTGTGTCCGGGGATGTGATATTGCGGAACAAGACAGACATCTTGTGAGTTGGATATGAAGGGACTCTTCCAAAAACAAAAACATAAAAACCTTTGCCTTGCGCATACATAATCCTCCATCGCTCGAATGTATGTTCCGAGAATGGACGGCACTCGTGCCAGCTTTTGGGAGCGGTGCTACGGCAAATAAATGGACTGCCGAGAAGTCGACTGCATGAGAGCGAACGGACGAGCGAACACATTTTACACCGTCCGGCGTCCGTTTCAACATAAAATTAAGTCATAAAGAAGGCAATATTTAGACGACCATAAAAAAGAAAAAAAAAGCTGGGACGGGATTCGTTGCTCTAGCAGCTCTGGAGGCGAGATTGGGTTCTCGGTTTTTCGTTTTCCAGAAGCCTTCACAACGTTGAAGGGTTTTATTTGCTAAAATAGGTCATTCTTTGTAGTTTACGTGCAGTGTGTCTAAGTGTGTGTGCTTGTGCCAACAACATCGACCACAATCGGCAATAGGTGTGAAAGGTAAAAAGCATAAAGAATGAAAAAAATAGATAAAACAACACTGGGCACTGTTTCGAGCTGATAATGTGGGCGAAGCCGAAATTTCTTCAGCACATGGCGTCGGGTTCTAACTTCTAATGTAATGTGGACAACATCACGATACGAACAAAGCGTTGGGGTATGACCTTTGCCAACCTAGCGAACGAAACCACCCGCTTTCGCAAACGGATCGATTGATAAGTCCAACTGTATCCGCTGACAGGAGGAAAACAAATTATAACGGCTCCACAACGGCCCGGGCGACATTTTCACACTGACCTTATCCCATTATGGTTTCTTTGGAAGGGAAAATGGAAGGAGCGACAAAAAAAAAGAAGTTCAGAAATAAATTGGTGATAAACAGCTTTGGGACAGCTGTTTACTACGTAGTTCTCCGAGCTCGAGAACTTTGCCAACTAGACACATGCCAAGAAATGTCTTCCTTTTGCATTGGCTTTTGTTCGAAGGGGCTGTGGCGCAAGATTATGTTCACCTTGGGCGGAGCTGAAGTGGTCACATTTATAGCCACCGTCGTAAAAGTTGTGTAATGTGCCTTTGTGTCACCTGTTCCATTCGCTGCACCACATGGTGGCCGATTACTTCGAGAGAGCAACATCATCATCGTGTGTTGCACTGCAGATGCATTTTATTGTTTCGTTGTTGTGTAGCAAAATTTACTGTACCTCTCGAACGTGACTGACGAACGGGGATGGGTTGTCTGTGTTTCCCTGTGTGTGATAAAGCATTGCAATTTGTAGTCATGGTGAGT
>AXCM01007085.1:0-14080 GCA_000473375.1 Anopheles culicifacies
CATATCCCGAAAGAAATTGTGTCTAATGAACTGAAACGTCCCCAGCAAGCACGCCATCTGCGCTGGTAACCTTTAGGGTCACCGGTTCTCACAACCGTTAGGTCGTCTTAAACTTCAATTATAAGAACTTTGTACACGAAATGCATTCCTGGGAAAAAGCGTACCAGTTTTGTCTTCGTTAAATGCTTCCCTACACACTGTTTGGTGCAATTATTTCGTAAAACTAATTCCCCTTATCTACGGCAATCAGGCAGGGCCTGGGAGAGTGTTGTGTTTGGGAAACTGGAAAAAGAAAAAAAGCACCAACCGCCGATCGCATACTAATTGTCCCGCGATGAAAGTTCTCCCCAGCCGCCGTAGAACAGTAGCGTACGTTAAAGTTAAACCATAACTGTAACCCTTTCCACACACCCCCACTCGGGGGGTAAGTTCGTTCAACTGCAGTTTTGTGATGTTGGTGCTTGGGGTGTTGCCGCCTACTGCTCTGTCACGGTCATGGATTTTCCAACCACACGCACTAAAGCCACACTATCATCAGCTGGGCCAACGAAACGCGGGAGCATCGTTCCCAGTAGTTAAAAGTGTTCAACAAATCTTTAATTATCGGTGCGCGGTGTTAGTCCGTCGTGCGAGCATGTCTTCCTTGGACACGCACACGGGGTGTGCGCGGAACCATCGATCTGCTCACATCACGCACGAAAACACACGCACCGTGCCGTCGGTTTGGCGCTCATGTCACCGACCTGGCAGATGGAGGGGTGGAAAAACAGTAGCCTGAATAATTTTTGTAACATTCCACCAAGCTTAAGCTTAACGTAAAATTATTCAAAAAAAAACATTCAAGGGAAGTGATTACATCCGCCCCTAAATAAGAAACAAGAGCCAAAGCAACATAATCTTCAGTACGATGCGTTTAAATTTATGCTTTAATTTATGATTCTTTCGAGGCTCCACGTTTAATCTCCACCACAAAAACACACCGTTAAAGGAAGTTATTTTAACGATCTTTTGTTGACTCATACCTCATTGGGGCTTACTGTGTGAGTTGGTGGTCAGAACGAGCATACCATCGAGTCAAGCGCATGCATTCCGCTTTAACGTTTCTCGTAGCATTTTAGAAGGTGGCAAAAAGGAGCAAAGTGGTGAGCCATTTCGTTATCTTACTCACTGCATCGTCATCTAGGTCGTGATGTCGTCTGTTTAAATCTTAAAAACGCAATTCCACGCTCAATTGTTGCTTGCGAGTGGCGAACATTAAAATTGTACATAAAAAAGGTAGATTGGAGCAGTTCCAAAACGAATTTACCTTCAATTCGTTATTCAATATGGGTTTTAGAAAATAATAAAAAAAAGAATCTCAAGTAGAGCACATTCTAACCTCAAAGGAAATTAACCTCCGAAAACCACCTTGAGTGGTGAAATCAAATGATTCGTTTGAGTGTCATTCTACTGACTGCCATGTTGTTTTTGAGTTCTCAAAGGTTTCTTTCTGTCTGACGAACGGTCATTAAAGGTTCGCGCACATAATTCGCCTCATTTCATCCACCGGGCCAGAATGAAGGCCGAAAGGTGTACCGTACTTTTTTGTTGTTGTTCTGTCTGCTTCTATAATTCATATTGTGCTTTCCAACCAGAGCGCGGGGTGGCCCAAGCAAATGGGCACACTTAAGAAGGAAAAATGCCATGATTTATGAACGATGCCGCCACGCCAGTGTGATTGAGATATTAGAGTGGTAAATTATTGTAATTCACATGTACGGTGGAGCCCAACCTGTGGCCGAGGTTGCCTGTGGAAGGTTGCGACAGACGAGTGTACGCTTTGGTGGTGGACTCTTGGCAGGCTTGACACAAGGTTCCGGGAAGTTGTAATTTCTGCAGAAACAACTGAAATAGAGCCTCTTAAAGTTGAGCGGCACAATGCAAAATGTTTTATGTCCCTTTCTCTATTTGTTTATCTCAATGTTACGCAGATCTCATTCGATAAGAAGATTTAATAATAGATTTAAAAGAAGCAGTATATTCCCAGCTTTTTAGGCGTACAATACTCTCAATACAAACCTCTTGCAGTGGAACAATCGCCATATCTTATGAATATTTTTATTTTACTAAACAGCTTGCGTTTAGAAGCGATCACTCGACGACATCCTAACGATCACTAGCACCATAAAACATATCAGACAGCAGTCATTACTCCGATTGTGGATGCGTAACTTGTGTAGCAGCATATTAACACTTTTTTTTCGCCTAACAAAACACATCCAATTAATCCTTCTTACATACAAGGTGACGTGTGGACTTCACTCTCACTCATTCGACAGCACAAAGATCACATACATCATAGCTTCAGTACGACCACCAGTTGACATCTACCACACCATGCCCAATGTGTGGGGTGTCCGAAAAAAAAACAACAACCAAAGTCACTAATCACACTGGCGACGATATCTACGCGTTAGCAAGGTTGTAAGATGCTCGAAACAGCACCGAAAACCTCCGCCAAATATGTGTCACACACCAATGCGGCCTGCCTTAAACTGATCCATTCATTACCATAAACACAAACTTCATACTTTACGATTGGAAACGCTGAAGCTTATTTGATTCGCTTTTCAACTTCGATCGATAGGCCACCGAAGGATGGAGGGATTTTATGTTCCATTCCTATAAACCGTCACCCTGTGGCCACCGTTCCCACGAACAACCCCGAATTAAACACACTGCCACAGCCACACGGAGTCGAGTAGTTTTGTTTTGCTGACAATTTTCCAACCACAGACTCGATCTAGATCACTTCTTTCCACGTCCAATACGGTTCTGTGATTGAACAGCTCAACTCCTAGCGCTGGACGCGATCACACAACCGATCGCTGGACAAACCGCACACAGGTATCAATCATTGTCAGTGGCAATTAAAAGTGACTGACTTTCACGCTGATTGATCGCACCTCGTGTTTACCACCGCTGGTCGCTAGCGAGGTGGATGGCACGGTCGGGCACACTTTTCATTTCTTTTCACTTGCACTGGGAAAAACCTTGCCCTCCCCGAAACGGCCGGTCGAGGCCGAAAACGGATGAGCTGTATCGAAAGATTTAAATGCGCTACAGAGAGCGACGTTTCAGCGACGAACCTCACCAACTGCCGCACGCTCAAGATCAATCGAAAGCGACCGACGCCCGCGCAAACGAGTCCACAACTGTGAGCGCGCGAACGAACGTGCGACGCGTGAACATGCGTACGAAGGCTCGTACGCTCGTGTGCCGTAGAGGGAGAATGTTGCACAGCACAGCAACAGCTGGCGAGGTACGAATGCTGGGTGCGGCAGCACGGAAGCGGAAAGCTTGTAAACGAGGTGAGCCGACTTCTGACGCTAGCGCCTGGCGCTTAAAGTTGCTTAAGTCGATCGGGGGAGTATCTTAACGTAAGTCTTCTCAGCTTCCATCATACGCATTCTCAACATATTACATATTATTATTTGGTACCTTCTCAGTAGCACGGGCGAAATCGTTCAGGGTATGAATTGAATAGAATACTAGTCTTTTGTACTATACCCTTCTTTTCTTCAACTTAGTAAAAGCTGATCGGAAATTAAAATAATTTAAGAAAAATACTTAGGGATTGTCCTCATAACCATTTAATTTGTTGATTTTTTGATTTTTTTTGTTTAGAAAACCTTGCCCATTTACCCTTCGTTATAGATAGATAACTCTTCGATAACACAGATAGAGAGCCTATTATGTGATTTACATTTGTAGTTTCTTCCGGTAGCTCTTTTCTATTCATTACACATTACAAGTGACGGAAAACCATACAAAAGAAAACCCCTCGGCCATCACTTACTTGCTGTGTGATTTTCTCTTATAAATAGTAATGCACTATGAAGGTGGAAAAATCGTCTTTTATCACTGAATATGCCGAAAAGGGCTTTCTTCGCACGAGAACCATGAGACGGCAGATGATCAAAGGGGTTGGCTGGTTTACCATACAGTTACGCCCTCCCACCGACGGGCCCGGGGAAGGTCGATAAGATTATGGGGTGGCATTAAAGTTTCTTAACTTACGGAAGCAGCAAGAATCATTCATGGCCGGTATTTATTACGTGTGCTAATCCGAGCGCCAAGAAGCAGATGAAGAAAAAAAACCCTGTGATTGTATGGTTGATGTTTTTTTGTCGTGGGAGGATTTTTATTTTATGTATGCCGTACAGTATCACATTTGGGCAGCAAGAGGGTACCTTTAATCTATTTGTATAAAAATTAATGTTTGTTTGTTCACAAGGCCCAACGCGTAAAGAACGGCTGGACAAGTCTTAACAGTGTTTGAAGATGATTTCTTCCTTTCGGCCCAACGAAGGTTTACAAAGAAATAAAATGTTTATCTTAAATCTTAAATAAAAGCTTGAAAATTATAGATTTTCTATCAACAGTTGCCAAGGCTGTCATCCAAAACATAAAAATAATGATAACTTGGGGAAAATTGGTGTGAAAATTACAAGGAAGAGATATTTATGTAATAAGGTTGCGTGGAAATCGTATTCAAGAATAAAATGCTTGGAGCTTAAACAAGGTATTGTCCATCACTTTTAATTTAAGGATAACTTCTATCATGAAATATTTGAATTTGGAAAGTAATAAATATACGTCAGAATAACCTTCAATGGGACACTTAGTTTTTTACAAAAAGTTGAAGTTAAATTTGAACCGGAAAAGGATAAGATTAGAGTTAACATAAAACATAACCATAAGTAGAGAGTAATAAAATTATTAATAAAAGGCTACATTCTATTATTCTTTTCCTATTTTTGTTTTCTACCACTCCTTTGCCCTACGGCAGTAACTAAGTGACTAATTAGCAATCGCTTAAGGCACCAACAACGACGGATGGAGTATTTGGTCACTCCAGCCGGTCCCCATAAATCTCCCTCCAACCGAAAGAACGGTCGACAAACGACGGACAAACCGTGGAACGGTGGTAGTCGTACCGAGCGATCCCGAACGAAACGGTTGATTTGAACCTGGTACGGCCCATGATCGCGTCCCATGCTGTCCTGTCAAAGATCAAAAGCAGCGAATGGCCCGTAGGGCTTATGCGAAATGCATGGAACGATACGCAACAACTGTGAATAGAAGAAAAAGACAAAACCTCCCTATGTCAATAAGCGACCAGAGCCCACCCCACTTGCAGCGCGTAGAGTGTTTAAATTATGACTAATCCAAGTCTAGAAGTATCGCGGTTTTTTTCTTTCTACAACATCGCTACATTGACGAGTTTGGGGATGTGGTTTGACAACGAGACACGGCCCGACACGGGACAATACACCACACCTGTATGGGTAAGTATCCTTGGTGGGGTAAACGGATCTACTCATGGTCTTTCCATTATGCTCCTTAAGCAACATGGGTCACTTCATTCATGCAACGATCGGTATCGACGCTTTCCATAGAGTTGAAAAGAAAAACAACCCCCTCTCTCCTTTAATTCCCTCATTCCACCATTACTGGACGGTTCGGTTGAATCATGCTACGAATCGGCCATGTGGTAGCCGGTACGAGCATAAAATGTTGCTGACCATCGACCACCATGCACCACGGAGCGGGTGTAAACCGTCGTGAGAAAAAAAGCCCCACAAACCAACAAATCATTAAGCGAGTCCCTTCAGCTGGCCGTCGCAGGGGGGTCGCTCGATCGGGACCATGTTTGCGCTCGATTAGTCACTGACAGGCTGGCCCGTCCAGCGGTTACCTTTGACTCGCTATGACAGCCGATGGCCGACTGTTGACGCCTGACCGTCGGTTACGGTACGGATGCTCGAGAGGATGCGATCGAATCCATAATCAACCGGCCGGACACTACACCATCACTCGACATACTTTTATGGTGATACGGCTGTGGAGGCGTTATTGTGAGCGTTTCTTTACGAACGAAAGTGATGATAGGATTTGGAAATGAGGCATCCATAAGGGTAGGGCTTTTTTCTGAGCGTGCGTGATGGAGTGTTTTGTCGTGGGCACATCGTGCATCGATCGTGATCGTTCAAGTGGAGGGGAGAAAAGCTTAAATCGTGCTAATGAAATTGATCCGCAGGAATGTTGTTCGTTTGTGTGAGAGATTCTAATCTCCCATACCGAGACAAGGGTTGCCCATGTTTTGTCTGTATCGCCATATCAGCAGGCGAAAATCTTTAATTAGCGGAACTAAACTATTTGGACACGCCAACAGGTTGCAAATTTGTCCAAAAGCGGCTCATCTATAATCGGCAATATTTTACTAGGAATATAGCTGACAGGAATCAATTATCGGCCTACATATGTTGACGAATAGAGAATCATATTAATAAAAAGCTATTCTACAGGCGCGTTAATAATAATTCAATGCAGAATTAATTTAAATCAAGGTTAACCATCGAGATAGTGTGATTCCAAACTCATCGAAAACCATGCTTCAAACTCTTGTACCGCCTCTGTATCGAGGACTAAATATTGGGTTACAAGATAAAAATAAATCCAATATGGAATGATCATGTAGGTTAATCTATGCATAGATTAAGTAGAACATTACAAAAAATCCAAGCATAGAAGTTTTATAAAACCGAATTGCATGCATGCACCCTAATAAAGCACCATCGATCATTTCGTGGTTGATTTTCGGTCACTATAAAATACCGCCCCCTCTACATGTTTACCGGCCACCGTATCGCTCAACAACTGCTCCACAAATGACACCGTCGGTCAATGAATTATTGTCCAATTCCTAATCCAATTATTTGTTCAAGGTTTGCTGCGGCGACGGCGCTTGTCGATTGCAATGCTGTGGGCAATATTTTGCAAATTATCCTGCAGGTGACAGGGAGTGACTGAGGGAGTTGGTGAGTCCAAAAATCTGCACCGGAGGCCATGCCGCGAGTGTATGATTAATGTAAACCGGTACACGGCAGCGATAGATTGAGCTGTTCGTTTATAGATTTGCTGATTTTAATCTCGCCAAAATGCAAGCAATGCTTGTTTAGCTGCATTTGAAACTAGACTGTTTCCTTTTTTTATTTAATCAAATCTTTTTTTGAAAAAAAAGAACCACATTTCATAAAGAGAAACGTTCTCCAAGAAGCTTTAATTCAAAAAATAAATGCACCCGTTGGTGCTATAATGGCATTGCTTTGGGGTCCGTATACACGAGCGCCATCTATATGTGAACTTACCTTGTCATGGCTTTCCTCGAGCTCGATGATTCGAAATTCGAGCAGCTCGTTTTGTTCGCGCAGCTCGTGACTTTCCTTTAGCAGGTCTTCCTCGCGCTGAAACAATGTATAACAATGTCAGTTATTATTATTTTACAGTAAACTGTATGTTTTTATAATTGAAATCGAAAATAAAATCGTATTTATTCGTTATGCAGCACGAAACATGTCGAGCACATTTTTATCCAAGACACACACTGCTCGAAATGGCTCATACTAGAAACTTTTCAATTTGAAATTGCGGTTGAGAGGTTCATGAATGCTTAATGAAGCTATTTATGCATTTTAGCATTTTAAACACTTACCTTCACGAGGTATGCGATGCGTTCATTTAATTTGCTTTGTTCGCGCGAAGCTTGTGTTGCCTGTAGGGATCAAAGAAATTGGGATTAATTGCATACTCCTGGTACATCTTTCAACTCACAACTTACCTTAACCAGCTCCTGCTCCAGCTGGTCGATCTGTTCCTTGGCAAGCGTGTAATCCCGGTTGAGGGTATCGTACCGCTGCTGCATTTCGTCTAGCTCCAGCTTAATCCTTGCCAGTTTACCCTCGTCCCGGACGATCGGCGAATGTTGCACATTCCATGGATCGTCCTGCGGTGCGTCACCGGTAAAGCTGTTCGGTTGCGGACTCATCGAGGAAAGGGCCGAGTCCGGATCAGAGCAAAGGGACGCTTGTTGGCACTCGATTGAAACGATCCTCTGCTGCACTGCTCCTGTCTCTATTACTTTCGGTGAAAAATAAGGCGTACTAACCTTCGATTCTAGTACTACGCTGCAGACACTACTGCTATCGTTGCTGTGAGCTTCCTCGGTTCGTTTACATAATTCGTGCGGCTAGTTTTTGGTGGAAATAAATATATCAAAACCTGTAGCATTGTGCCAAACGTTGTAAGTAGTCGCCTTCCTTACCAGAGTTGGCCGTTCAGCCTCATCGTTACCGCACGTCGTTGGTTCTAATGCTACGTCTAGATTATTCACTTGTGTTTCACTTGTGTTCCGTGTCGCACGGCAGCTGCAGTCGTGTGTCGACGCTTCTTCCGCTGCCGGGACTGCGGTCGTCGTGGTTGTCGCGGTGACAATAGTCAGCTCCAGAGATTCTTTCGTTTCCAGCTGTTCGTAATCGTCGGTGACGGATTGGATGCTGTTATTGCTGTTGCTTTTGCTGATAGTTCCGCTACATGGTTCTGTCTCACGCAATTTTCGCATCTGAAAATGGCAAAGGAAGGCAAAAGCAGAATAAGTAAACGATCGCAGTTGGGCATCGAAAATCTTCTCCGAATCTTCGCATCGAGATGATCTACCACAAAATCTGACACATCACATGAAGCGAGTTGCATTCGTTTCATCTTTCTTCAGTTTTTAGGCACTTTGGTCGAAAATGAACGAATTGCGGCATTGTACCATACATGGCGTTGTGGAGCTTCAAAAAATGAAACGAAAGACATTGAACTTTTAATCGCACCGGGAGTGGTCGTTGAGACTCTTGGACCTCGCGCTCTGTGTTGCTGTTGCCGTGCCTTACGTCTTCTACCTTAATGCCAGAAAAAAATGATCACGATTACGCGTTTATGCTACGGCATGCTGTGTTCCTATATTCAAGTCCAACCACAGGGACGATACCTGCCGTTGCGAGAAGTACGTTCGAGTACTTTCTTCATCGGTCACCTTACACAATGCAACACCGATGAACCGGTTTTCTTTTTCGGAACCATTCTTTCCAACAGCTTCAACCCTATGGAGATCACACGCGCTTGATGGAGAAGACGCATTGGGAGGTAATCGTCGTTGGTATTTTGCTTATTCTTCCTCTTCCCAAACAAGGCAAGCATAGTGAAATGCTTTATGCCATCGCAGCGCTTCATTTATGCTGCGTAGGTTGTGAGGGTGTCCATCTCAACATGCCACCAACATCTTTCTCTCCGCCATGCAGTGCGTCTAAGCACCCTTTATGTAACACACCGTAATGATGTCGATTGCGTTGCAATGCACATGCAATGGGGCCGGAGATGAATGGTCACCTTAATCTCCGTTTCCACGCAATCACCTTTCCGTCCCATGCTCCCCGTACGGAAACGACTCGCGGGTGATCTATATTGAGCCGCGGGAGCAACCGATAAAATATTGCATGACCATAAGCAGAACCATCCCACCCTGATCCCCGGGGTATGTCCGGACCTCGTTGGGGGAAGCCCATGCTCAAGTGCCGTACGCAGCAAGGGAGCGCCACTGATTCGATATCGGACCCGGCTGCTGAAAGGAAAATGGGATCTCGCGTTGAGCAGGTCCCGTGAGGGTCCCGGATAGTGAAAGTTGTGTGGGCAGTTTGCAATTTCTTTTTTTGCATAAATTACGCGGGCGGCGAAGGCGGGTGACGAGAGCAAACCGACCGATCACTTACGGTAAAACGGAAACATGATTTATTTCCCACATGAGCAGCACTTGGCTGGTTTGGGTCGGCGATCATCCAGGCGATGAAACCAGAACGAAAGCGAAGGGTGGGAACGAAAACAAAATTTACCCAACCTCGATTACCCAACAAGGGGTTCGGTATAGAAGAGGGAACAATATTTTGAACCATTTCAGTTGGATAGCATAAAATGTCCAGACTTATCACATTCGCTCCAACCAATCGATCCGCCAGGACACATAAGTGAAGGACCATATGCAATAATACGCCATCACTTTTGCCTATCAATAGGTCGATCGACAACACTTTTCATAACATCAGCTCTTGCAAATCTCTCGAGAGTTTTGAACCAGCAAACTTTCCATCCTATTAACCTAACGACCCGGGCAATCTCGCACCAAATCAGGCAACGGTTTGAAGATTGCGGTGAGGACTGTCTCTTGATCAAACGATCGCTAAGATGCTACTCAGCGATATCACACTAAAAAATGAAGCTTACGCAACCAATCCTTAAATTGCACGATGAGATAAAACCGTTCCAATCGCAGTCACTCTCTTTCTCATTTCCCCCGAAGTTCTTCTATCGATATGGGATGAAAAACAGCCAAGAGAACCAAGAGAGAAAAAAAGACAATATAATTGCAATCTTTCCACCTTTCGCCACCATTGATCATTCCCATTTAGGGGCCAGGTTTTAGCAACATCCCAATCGGAAGATAATAACGTGATTAGTGCAGCAAACGACGTCCTATCGCACCCGTGTTTGTGTGTGTGTGCCTGTGCATACACAAAGGTAAAACTTTGCAAAAGCTGCAGCATATAGTACCCATAAATCACTTTCTTTCCGCAAGAAGAGCTGCATGACACGGTAAGCGACGAACCCGCACACTCAAGTCACTGCCGAGTGGTTCGGGTGATCGAATGAAAGTGAAAACCGACCGAGGCCGGTGTACTTTCAATTCAAATCGATGGTATTACACTGATCGAACGGTTTCGTACATGCAGGTGAAATAAATCCGTGCTGCAAAGACCTCGGGGGGTGGTTACCGTTCCGTGAGGATGATATTCCGTAATTGTTCGACCATTAGAGGCACCTTTGAGTGGCAGGAACGTTTGGAGGAAGGGAGGCAGAGAGCGAAACAAATAGCGAACATGGATTATGATTTAGCGTGAAGAATACGAGGAGATGAGTTGTTTGGAGGAAAATAATTACAGTTCGAGTGCTAGTGCTTAAATTTCAAATGTTTTGCAAAGTTTTCCAATTATGATTCTATGAAAATAAGGTTTCAAATAATGTCTAAAAATATTGCACTGAAGTGCCACACAGTTGTTCTATGAGAAAAATAAACTATTTCTAGCTGTCATGTTTGAAGGATTTCCACCTACGCTTCATGAAGTAATTGATCTTGCACAACAGCCCTTCGGATTTTTAAACATTTTTTTCTTCGACGTTCCATACGTGCTGACATTCATCTTAGCGTCAAACGTCACTTAAATAACAGCATCATAGCTGGTTCGTAAGTACTGTAATTACAGTGAGGTTCGTTTTCACGATAATTGCAACGATCACTTGTGTGAGACTTCAATCGATAGCGTACGAGAACGAGAATGAACTTTGTCGTAGATGAGTGCTCCAGAGAAGAAAAAAACAGGATATACCATGTCAAATTCATTATTGACAGCTGTCAAATAAATCACAATCAGACAAAGTCTACCAAGAAGAAGTAGTTATGCTTTTTAGAATCATTAAATCTATTTATAGTCAAACATATTGAAAATCTATTAATGTAACGTAAGGAACTTAAGAAGCTTTGCATCAATCAGTAACGGTTATTTATATTTCTGTCAAGTACTCACACTTCTTTATTCATCGTTTCCATTAAATATCATACAGCTACTGCATTTCACTGTCCAACGGCAACATACTTTCAAACCAACACTCAGAAGCCATCCAAGGACCATTCGGTAAGCAAAACAATCATTCACTGGACCTTCCAATACCGAGCACTTTACCCTCGCTTATACACATGATCGTCTCTTTACTTTCACCTTTGCTGGTGAATTTTCTTTTTCCTTCCTCCCGAACCTCACGCCGCCGATCGCATCGATCACACTATGAAGATCTCGAGCCCCGCACAATTACACCATACCAGAAAGGCCAGATTTATAAGGCACAGGTCACATACCCCCAATTGACACGCAAACCCGAATCCCTCTGCCTGGACGAAATTGACGCAACCGACGCCGGGGGAGAAAGAATGGCGAAGAATGTCTCCGTTGCGCAACATCATTTGCTTTTACCAACCCGAAAAGCATCCTCTTCTGGAGCACTCGTGGGGAGGAGGGGTGGAAAGTAATCCGCATCGGCTCAGCATATTCTACCGGCCGGATGATTGGTGGTCAGCTTTAGCTGTGGTGGTGGATCAAATTCGATCCACCGTGCTCGCACGCACTGCAGGAAATTGCGGTCGATCATCTAGCCGATCGTGTCCAAAAACTTTGCCCAACCATTCCAACCATGACGAGACACACCGACTACGACTATACCAAAATGACGACTTCCATAGCCCGGTGAAGAGAGAGCGAGAGAAAGACAAAGCGTGAGGCGTGTACTGAAGTTGCCTTTGCGTGCCCAAACGTCACGCAAAAATTGAAAGCGGAAATGGACGAGTTGGAAGGGAATTCGGATCAGCAAATTTACAACGCTCGCCGGTGGTGCGTTGTTTGTGGTCGGTCATAGAAATCTAACCAAAGTACGGGACCGGTGGTGTGTACACGATGCTTTTCTCTGCCCATTTCTCCCCCTCCCGGCACGGAACGGAACTGCAAAATTGCAACGAATGGCCAACCAAACGGCAAGGGAAGGAGATCGATCACGTTTCGATAAATGGGACGCGATCACGAGGTTTTTCGCGATTTGCTTTCTTACTAAAACGGATGGCGAAGCGATATGAAGAGGAACCGGCCGGTGCAGCAATAAAACCGAAACAGTTCCGAGTAAATGGGCGACCATATTTTACGGCCAGGACCGGTGTTGGTGATTTAAGAACGTCCGCACTCCGTAATTAATATGGCCACCCGGAATGGAGTCGTGTCTTGAACGCCTTCTGGAGCGTGTTTAGGAGTTGGGGAATATTCGGTTTAGTTAGGTTAAAAGTTAGAGCTAAAATTGGTGCTTTCCGCCATTGCTATAATTTAGTAAATGCTTTATGCAACAGTTTACTTGCCGCATGATAACATCGACCAGACACATTATCTAACGCTCGCTGGATTAAGACACTGATCACGTTTAAATACTAAAGCCGGTAATTCGATTTCCCGATAACGCAGAGGATCGATTTTATCGCTTTCTCCAACCGAAACGAGCCTGTCCACTCGAAAAGCCACTGTAATTCCTTGAAGACTTTTTTTCTAATTCGATTTTTATTATTTCGTGCGCTACAACCCATTATCGAATGATCACTAGCAATCGCTATAATTTACTGTCCAGCCAATTCGTACCCATGATGGTTTTTTATTTCCATTTTGGCGTCCGTACGCTCGGCTAAATGGTTAACATTTTAAGCGCCAGTAATCGTCGAAGCATGATTACCATAAATTGCCAGTTTCGGACAACTCAACAAGGTGCTACTTCCGAACGTACGCGCACGCGTCATTCCACGGGCGGAAGTACACGCTTTGTCACACTTTTTTTCGGTCATTTCAGCAAACAAACTGTTTAACGGTGGGAAGGGTTTTTTTATAATATTTGCTATGTCTTTGTGTGTTGAATCAATGGTTCGGAACGGCACATCTACGGCAAGATTACGCTCAGTAACTCTGCCACACCTGCTTTGGATGCACTTTTCCACCAACTTTTGGTTATGTGGTCGATTATGCAAAGAGTGCCCGTTCGGTTTTATCGAACTTCAAACATTGACACCTATATTTTTGACAAATGTACGTAAAGCACGAGTCTTCAGCCATGCATAGCGATGCTGCGAAGACAAACGTGAACAAACTGTTTTTTTACATCATCGAACTTTCGCCTTTATGTTTACAAGCTTTTTTGACATTTCTTTGTTTCTACAACAGCCGCTGTAAACAAGTAACCTTTCACACTACTACACCAACCCGTACTGTCAATTAATCTGTCAACCAATTCCAATCATCCTGCTTATCAACGAAACATGAAGAAAGGAGGCTTTTCACCTTGTGCCAAAAATTACCCGGTTCGTTCACCCGACCACAAATAGCACACCATTGTTTGTGCTGGCTAATTTTGAGGGAGACACTCATTATGTGGGACAAAGCGCGTGGCGTAAAATTACCCACCCACTGTGCGCGACTGCCCTGACAGGTTAACATCTACTGTTGGCCCAACTTGTTCCGACCCGGATGACTTTCTAACACACATACGGTGGCACATTGCTCCCGGGGTTGTGGGATGACATAAT
>KI424469.1:9200-19975 GCA_000473375.1 Anopheles culicifacies
ATTTGAGAAGGGGAATAGGTCTTGAAACGTTTGGATAATCGCAAGCTTCTTTCTTCAACAAATCCACAGACATCGTCAGACATTTTTGCTTCGAAAATAATTAAATAAACACTCTATGGACGCCATTTTGAGTAGAATGAGGTTATTAAGGAGAATTCTCTTAAGGAATTAAAGAAGACCATTTCAATTGTATAAAGATATTTGCCTATTTCGAAGATATTATTGCATATTTTGATGGTTGGTTTTAGTGTATTTAAATTATTTTCTGAAACTTTTCTTACAAAACGATCGATACGCTAAGAGGCTATTTAACTGCGCCTCCACCATGATTCGCAGTGTTTTATTCATTAGAAACTTTTAAATCAACTCTGATCTAATAAACGCTATATCCATAAATTTGTTATAGCTCATTTTTTAAATAAAAAATGCTCATTTCCATGAAAATGTACGAGTAAGTGCTGATAAATAGTTTTTATTCCCCTTCTAAATATTATTAATAAAAAATATAATGATTCTCATTGTTTACCATTTATCAAGTGGCGCGTCAAAAGAAAAGCGCTAGCGCTGCAGTTTATTGCGGTTTATTAAAACATCTTCTTTGCACATTCCGTCCGGTTCGTCCTTGGCACCTTCCCCCCTCATTTTTTCCCCAATCGTCCCACCAAGCGTCTCAAGAGCATCCAACGAGCCCCGGCAATAATTCAATTTCACTTGGATGGTCTATAACAATAAACAGATTTAAAATCGAGTTTCAGTTTATCTTCCACACCGGTAGGTGGTGAAAATTGCCAACCAGCGCAACTAGCTAGCGCACACTCCTGCTTTCACACCGCATCGGCGGTCGACTCGCTCACACTAGAGGATCACGCCGTCAACAAATTCACTTATAGCGTAACTCGATGTAATAGCAGCATCAGCCGACACTGCAGAACTGCAAAAAGGTGAAGATGAAGAAAAAGGAACCTCGCCGCATTCAGAGGACGGCTGCCATCCCCCGACACGGCGATGTGGGTTCAATGCTGGGCCAATGTGCTGCTGACATGACGTTCATGAAATAGCACAAACGACCGTAAAAAGCCAATGCTCCCTGAAGCATTAAAAAAAAGGGCAAGCAGCTCCTGAAAGGTTTTTTTCTCCTTCTTCTGTTTCCGCCCAGTGTTTCTGCCTTTTACGACAGTGGATGGAAGCTTCGAATGGGGCGTTCAACACGTTGATATGTTCAGTTTTAGTTTGACTTTTGGCTAGCGTTTTTAGCTTACCAGTGTGATGGAGCATCCTAATGTCCTTTACTGCCATCTGTCTCGTAATTGCGATGCTTGCGGTGGTTTTAAAATATGTTTAATCCACTTTAGAATTATAAACTGCATCTTCTCTGGTTACAGCTTCCTTTTTGCAAAATGCAAACGAAAAACAGCTCTTTTGTGTGTTGAAAGGCGTTGGGCAACATTATCGTCAAATCTATCTTGAGTGCATAATAAAGAGTTTCTGCTTTCGTTGCAGTTGGTGAATGAAAGTAAAAGCTTTTCTTTTCTTTGGCATTTGCCTCACTTAAAACAATAAAGAGAAAAGTGCTGGAGAGAAATAGCCAATTTGGCTGGGAATGCCAACTCCAACGCAATCCAGTCTAGAAGATCGTCGATATCGTCGTGTCTAAAGCTTGTCTCAATAACAATCCGGCCAGAACAAACAGGAACAGAGCATGACAAGCTTTCCCCTGTTTCCTTCACAAACACTGCAAGCTTTTCTAGCTGCAAGCTGTTACCATCATTCTTGCTAGAATAATGACTCCATTTTTTGTCATTATTTGACATTCTCTCTTGCTTCGTCCAAAAATGGCGACGTATTTTCCACTGAACAACTGAAACTCACCCCAACTCGTACTCGTATCATCTATCAACCCGAAGCGTATATATACTTTAGCCCTCACAATAAACATCACTTGAACGGAAAAGAACAAACAGAGCATCACACCAAAAGAAAACATCACATCGAAATGAAAGATTGAGCGGTGGGGGGTTGGCAACAACAAAACAAAACAGTACCGAATATCATCTCTAATTGAATGGAAAAGAAAGCCTCCGGAGAGCGTTACTGGCCGCCCGAACATTACGACAGCCCTTGCTTTGCTGCCATTCTCATTTGCATAACTTCCATAACTTTTCATTCGCACAAGGGGCGTCGGCTATCTGCATGGGATGGATTGGATGGATTGAAAGTGGTTGTTGTGCCTTTTTTTTCTCGTAATGTGCGATGTGCCCGTAGAACGACGGGTCCCACCAAGCCAGGGGGGTGAGTGACTGCGAGACAGCAACTGTTATTGTAATGGACCACAAACTTGGGTAATGTTTCCAGCAATGCTTAGCGGCCTGAAAAGCGGCCATTGTTTTTCAGTTGCAGTTTTTGTGTTTAGGCTGCGGAAAAGTGGTTGCAAAACCTCACTGGGATTGGGATTGAAATTCAAAGTTGTAAATGTAAATTACGTAGATCAAGAGCGATACAACAATGTTTAAATTAATTATAAAGAATCGGGTTGAGGGAACGGAAACAGGGTTGATTTAAATCTGAAAGGGATCCTGTTTGACCACGGACTTGTTTGCCCTGGGTTGAAATGAATAATACTCTAGCCGACCTATCTAAACATTGATTTTAAGCTCACGAACTATGCCGAGGAAACAAATTTAGTAGATATAATATCGAATTCAATTTTCTCAATCTTTCAGCATACATTTGCTTCTGTTCCCATTATGTTCCAACAATCATATCTCCATAAAAAAATGCCTCACACGTTAACAAACGAATTATGTAACAGTTTTCCACCGAAAAAACTGGATTCACATTTCTATCACAGAATACGATTCCACCGCTAGGTACAGCAACGTAAGCAACGTTTAAATCCATGGACCATTTAATTATGGGTCACTAGAGAACGTTTTTTTCCTTCTATACAACAACCTTGGCGCCCGTCATCGGTCTGTTTTGGCCGTAACCACCGATTCAAAGCGCTCTGTGCCATTTTACACCACGCTAGCCGTGACGGTTGTAACGAAATGAGCCGCTGCCAATTTGGGACGGGGCTCAATAAAGGCATCCCATAAAGGCCTCGATCTCGCGAAATGAGAAAACTTAACAAAAGCTACGCCCAGTACGCTGAATGTGCTGATGTGTGTCCTGTGGCCACCGCACCATAGAACAAAGAAGAGGAAGATGATGCAAAAAAAGAAATCCCCATTACGAACAGAAAAGGAACAAAAACAAAAACCGTTGCCCAAAATGAATCAGTTCCGTTTTAGCACTCGTGTATACCGGGAGCTTGGGCCGTTTTTCCGTTTTTGCTCCCATATGAGATCTTTTGTGTGCGGCGCTTTCGGACCGATTGCTAACCGTGTTGCGAGGCAAAATGCACAGCACCAGGATAGTTGAGCCACATCCAAAAGCATTCAGCACGGCTACGGTACCGTTCTCTGGGGGAACAAAACGGTGGCAATGGGAATGATAAATTAACACCATTAAAAATGCCATTTTATGCTTAATGCATAGGTAATGAGCCTGATGCTGGTGGAGTAGGTGCTCGCGAAGGTGCACACGACTCTTCGGTCTTCGGTAACATTCATACATGCCTTGTAGATCATGTTGCTTTATTCTTCTTCATCCAGCGTTACAGCATTTCGTACTTGAAATGTAACAACCTTAGCTGGTTGCTTTCAAGGATTCGACACTCTTTAAGACACTCCGTGAGCTTTAATCCATGTAGAATTAATTTAAAAAAACATTGTCCTTTTATGCAGTCGTTGTCGTTTATGGAGGAACTTTAATTAAAGCTATTCTGTTTTGAATGTTTTTTTTCCAAAGCAGAAAAAGGAATACTCAGCCTTAAGGTAACTTTATCAACTTTAAACTCAGTCATACTTGTGTATGATAGTCCTGTTATAAAAGGTCTAGATATCTAGATTTTAGATACAAAACTGGAAAATCTTGTACTTTTAATGGTGACGAGAACATGATTATAAGGAATAATCAGTGTGATCCGGATTACATGTTCAATAGCCCTATTGTTGATCATTACTCGCAAAATATCCTTCTGAGTTTGATTGTCATTTTTTAGATGAATTCAAGAGATGGAGACTGTGCAATATTTTAAAAGGATTTAATTTATAGGAAACTGATTCTTTAATACCGCATCCAATACAAAGGATAATTAGGAAAAACTTCAAGTTCTGGGAAGTACGCGATGTCCCTGTGCAAAATTACTAGCATCGATTTTGTGACAATACTGAAACGATTAGTATTATCTTTACAATTAATTTATTTAAGGGCTTTTTCAATTAAATTTACCCTTAGACAACAAAACTAACTAAATCACAAATCAAGAATTGCAAACCTGTAAAAAAAAATAAAATCACTGAGGGGAGAATATGTATCGGACCCATTAAAATGAAATGTATTAGAAACAAATGTAATTATTACACCTAAATTTGTAAAAAAAAAAACTTTTACTACTATTACTACTACTACTTACAATTAATATAAATTATATTAAACCATTTGTCAAACTGGTTTGATTGCCAAACGACCGAATTGATCGAATAACTGTAAGATACGATTTTGGAATTTATAATCAATATTAACTGAAGAATACTGAGGCACTTCAAAGGCTCTTATACACCGAAGATATAAGTTTCTAAGCTATTTTTTTCGTTTTTGTATGATGGTCTGGCCGCATTCGACTTAATTTACCACGTAGCAGGATAGTCACCCCGATCAGTGGTGTGAATACTCGGCGCCGATACCACTAACCCATCAAGCCGCCCCAGTTTCTTAGCTCTAAAACGGAAATACTTATGAGCAATTTGGACTTACATAAGCAATTAATATTTATCTAAAGCAATACATCATAGAAACCCACTTTAAAGTTTGTTTTATTTATTCTCAACAAAAGCTACATTATTTGAATCACTCCCGAAAAAAATTCTCCTTAACGTTCATCAACAAAAACGATTTAACCTTCGGTCACCAAGTCACCAAGTCACAGATTACTAAGTAATGATGGCAAATTATAATTAAACTTTATTTTTATTACTTTTTAATTTATTGCTTATATCTCCTGTTCCTCTCCCTCATCGCACAACTTTTGTTGACCACAGCTGCTATAATGAGACGATGACAATGAACCTTCCCTCGCGGTACTTCTGTGTGTATGTGTGAGTGCGTGTGTTGCATTCTTCTGTCCGCACCTAAATGAATCACGACCAAACTGTCCTCAGCTGCAGGGAAATGAATGAAATGCGGTCTGTTATGCGGTTACTTCCTCCCTCCCCCCTGCCGTCTAGTGCCTCTACCGGGTGTATCTGGTACAAGTTGGCCCCTCAAGTGCATTGCAAAAACCCAATGCCGGAATGGGAATTTAATTACTACGAAATGGGAAATGGGCGGACAGTACTGCAGCGCCCAGCAGCAACTGCTGCCAGCCAGCGCGACCGTTTAGCTAGTTACGTCCGTGCAGCTGCGTATATTTGCCGAGTCCACCAGATCGTCCACCAGATCCACCGGAAGTCCGGAAAGTTTGAGCTGCAGGCGTGCATGTAAATGGTTTTTCCAAACCCCCCTCCCCCCCACAATGGAAGCAAAATTGCCATGAAGAGAGAAAGGGAAAGGAGAAAGAATCAAGATGCAGTTAGTGTGAAAGAGCAGTATGATTAAGGTTGAGGATGAAGTGCTGTTGAGATTTTAAGTGCCCATAAAGTGGTAGTTCCTTGAGATAAAGCGGGAATGGTAGCTTTATGTTAAAGAGCTACCGAAACAAGAAGCCATGGGTGCCAAATCCATTCCCGGCTTCCCGATCGATGTATCCGACCGTTGGTGGTTGGGGAAATGGTCTCGTTTCTGGTTGTGATTTGAAGCGCATAAAAATATTGCGGTTACGATCAATTGGTTTCATCGCCAGCTGTCCGTGCTTCTGGACGAGATGGTGCTGGTGTTGGATTGCCACTTTTTACGACCCGTTAAGGGGTTGTTATTCATCATTGAAAGGGTTGTTTGGTAGTTCATTTGATAGTCAGTGTTTTGAGAAGTGAAAGCAAAGGCGCCAACAAAAGTAGTTGGGTCACAATTTAAAATGACGGTTATTTGAGTTTTAACCATCAGCAAGGTTAGCAAGGATCGATCACTTCTACTGAGATTTTCAAAAATTGTAATAAAATAGAAATAATTACAACAAAAAAGGCTCCATCATCACAATGAAACGTTTCCCAAACCCAAAAATATATTGCGGACGTCCATCACGACCATACTCACCCTTCGAATGCACCCATTCAGCCCTTGCTTTACATCCTTGTGGCGATTTATGAAGCCCTGCCAGCGAACACCGCCAACGAACACTACCAGCTGCCGATCGGTAGAGAACACCGTTCCCAGTACGCTCCGTTCAGCCTCCGGTTCGTCGTCCACCTGCAAATACACGTACCCATCCCGATATCCAGCCTGCAATCGATACCATCTGCCCGTCATCAGCTTGACGGTGGACTCGAGATAGATCGTATGCAGATGTGCATCGGTCGTAAATCGCAGCTCAATCCGTCCCGCCTTCACCAGTATCGTAATAAACTTGCCAAAGCCCCGCCTGTGTTCGGCCGCATGAAGCACAACCCCATCGGTTGGACCGTGGAGCTGAAGCTGCAAATCAAAAGTCAGTACCGCCCGTAGGAAGCTCCTGCAAGTGGTCGGAATAGCGAGCGAGCGATGAAATGGTAGAAAGTAAAGTAAAAACAGTAAAAGCAACACTTTTGTTTTGCTGATGAACAATCCTGATGACTGTAGCAGCTTCTCTTACCGATAGGAGGCATAGCTATTGTTCTGGAACCGAAGTGCCCGTCGCATGTACGTTTCTGCACCAAAATCACAATCATCCTCGGGCAGCTTCCGAACAGCCGAACCGTCACAGCGTCCCTCGGTGCAGACGTTATTTATGCAGGAGTGCTGTTGTCCCACGGGGCACGAGCCCATATTGCATTCTTCGGAATTGCAAAACTCGCACTGTGCCACGTTGATACGGTCGGCAAAGTCTCGCTCCAAGTGCAGCACCTTATCGTTTATCATCAATCGGCTCACGCACCCATCGAAACCGGCCGTCCGCAGGCCGGGTGCATTTGCGATGTAGTATCGATCTGCCCGCTGCTGCACTAGATGACCCTCAAATCCCAACAGATATTGACCGTCCAGTGCCATCAATCCCTGACCGTCATAGCTGGTGACCAGCACCGTATGCCAGCGGGTTGGTTCTAGCTGCAGTTTTACGCTTCGGAAAACCTTCTCCAACTGACCCGGTGGGATGATCCGCAACGCAAGCCGGTTCCGTTCGAGCAGCAACGAAACGGTCCAACTCTCAACGCCAGCAATCGGTGGCTTGTGGAACAGTAGCACATCCGATGCGTTCGTACGAAAGCTCATCTCGAAGCTGAACTGGGTGGACAGTTGGCCGTCCACGTGTGCGTCATACACGGCGTACGATATGTTGTCACCCTGCTGGAAGCGTATCGGTACCCGCGTCACTGACAGCTGCAAACCCGTTTCGTGCAATGTGCCGGTATCGCCCATCACCTGACACCAATATTCACCGGCATGATGATAGCGCACGTTACGGTAGATGAGCGTTTCCTGCAATGGAGTAAATGAACCACAATCCTCAGCCGACAAACCCGAACCAACCAACCGACGCCCATTCTTACATTTTCAATCAAAAATGTCCGTGCCCCGTTTTGCACCTTAAACCAGCGTATCGTGTTGTGGCCAAGAGCTGCAGATCGCTTGCACGATAGTGTCACATTTTCTCCACACCGTACGGACCGCATCCACAGCCTCGGCCGTTCGGTGCCCATCCGCGTTCCCACTATGGAGCTGTCACCATCCATTTCCATTCGGAGCGAATAGATATCATCCAGCTCGTAGTCATCGTTTCGATCGGAATCTAAAACAAATACACTTGAAACCGTTGACAGAAGCGGGGGGGGGGGGGGTCCGGAAAAAATGGCAGCACACTTCACAAACTTACCCCATCGGTTGGAAAGGGACGGTTTCACGGTGGTCGTGGCTGCTTTCAACAGTTCGTCCCTCGCAGCATCCACCTCCGACGCAATCCATTTGACGTAGTACGGTACGTTCATGAACACAACGTAGCTAAACGAGTCGCAGTAGTTCGTACCCTCACGGATGCCCGAAAATGAAACGACACCCCGCAGAAACCATCGCTTCTCCCGGTAAAGGTACATCCCGCCGCCACTGTCACCGTTGCAGGGGCTTGTGCCTGAAAGGTGAGCGTAGTACGAGAAGGCACACAATTACTCGTTTACTGTCGGTTCGTTAACGGCCCCCGGGCCCAGCCAACGGGGCTTTGCTAGATTAGATGAAGTGAAAATGGCAAAGAACTTGGTTTTTATGTCAAGGTCGTGGTGGATTATGTTCAGCACGAAGGGGGGATTAAGCTAAACAAACTACCACCGAACGGGAATGGAATACAAGAATGAAAAACATGGGAAGAGTTATCAGTTGGTGTAGAATGTTGTGCAAGGAGAGCTTAATTTTGCTGAAGTCATTACTTATCTTGATCTTTTTGGAAGATTGGAGTAGAATTCTTATTAGAATTCAAATTAAGATAACATTTCATGAAAAAGTCAACAGCCACTAACTCCATGTATCTTCCAAGAAGACTTTCAAGCCCTTCTTCTTCTTCTTCTTCTTTGGCGTAACGACCTATTCGGTCATGCCTGCCATTTCTGGCTTACGAGACTTATTTATACCATGTAGTTGGATAGTCAGTTCTCACTACGGAGGGACGGTCCGAATGGGATTTGAACCCCAGTCCGTGGAGTGAGAACCCGACGCCGATACAATCTCCCACCCGGCCGCTCCTAGGGTGCGTTATAAACTTGAGATATGGAGGTCTTCTTGATAATCTTGTCGGACAATCTTCATTTATGTAAAATTTACACAAATTCTATAACAATTGAAGTTAAGACAGCATTAAATGAACTAGTAATTAGACATCATCAAGAGATTAATTCTATCGATTAATCATTAGTGACATTGACATTACTTTTTTGTCCTCATATTACTTCTTCTGTACTCTGTACTCTTTTCTGAATCTACGAATATCCCAATATTTGTCTAATTGTCCAAGCAATTGAATTCTGACTAGTTTAAGCTATCATACAGCTAAGGCAAACACAGCACAACTGTACATTAAGACTTCCGACTATACACAAAGCTTGTTGGGAATTCCTTGTTGTTGATTCCTGATCGTGACCCATTTACATCCCCACCCAGTCAAGCCGGCAGAATGATCAAAACACCTTGCTTCCCCACAACGCTCCATCCCGTTGCCTACCGTTCAATATTCCCGCACAGTACATCCCGCTGTAGATGAGCCGCCCGTAGAGGTCAGGGTTACTTTCGACACAGTCCGTGTAGCGTACTATCGGGAGTTCCGCCTTCAGCAGCATGTCCGAGATGTGATTCTTCTCGGTCAAGCCCCAGCCCACAACCGTACCGAACACGTCCGCCAAATACTCGACCCATATCGTTTCGGTCAGATCCAGACAGACCGGTTGTACGTAATTCGTGTACTGTACCGTACCGTTGAGCCGCAACAGTGCCACGTCATGTTTGTGGCTGTTTGCAACGAACTTCGGATGAGGAATGATCTTGCGCACCGCATACGCTTGCACCGTGCTGCTACCGTTCGCCGACAGTCGGTAAAGGCCCAGCTTAACGGACAACAGTTTTTCACTCAGTTTGTAACCTGTATCACCATCGTGTACACAATGGCTTGCCGTCAGCACAAACAACTCATTGATCAGCGTACAACCGCACTGGTAGTCGGTGAGATGGAACAGTCCACCATGCCACGGCCAGTGACCCTCGGCCGCGATCTCACCATCGGTGATGCGACTACGGATGGTCACCTTCGGTACGCCACACCTTTGCAAATCGAGCCCTTCCCGTTGAATTGTCCCATCTGATTGTGGGGCGCTTGCTGTTGGATTCACGACACAAAATATTAGACACACTAGCACCTCGATGCACCGTTTTGCACAAAAAACCATCTTAAAGAACCGATCCCTGTGGAGAGATGGAGATGAACCAAAAAAAAAAATCGAGTCCAATCACACACTTCTTTCGTTCAAGAACATTTGTGATGAGCTTGTGCTCGGGCCAGCGATTGACAGAACACTGATGATAACCCGGTGCTGATTGGTTCGGGTTGGCTTATCACTCGAGCTACGCAAGATTTGCTCGATTTTGGGGGCTTGAAGTTTGATGCTTTAGTACAAACACATTTCAACCAATTTTGTACTAAAAAAACTGTTCCAAAATATTATTAATTATTTTTAACTTATTTTTATCATACATAATAATATTTTTAATTTATAAAAGATAGCTTCAACTTATTTTTTATGATGTTCTATGACTCATTAATTTAAAATAAATATAGTCGAAAGAAGATCTTCATCTTCCCCTAAGTATTTTAGTACAACGGTTTCTTTTTAGTACACTCCGTTGTAGTTTTTGTTTTATTTTTTTAAATAAAATATGTTGAAGTGGCTTCAAACCAACAGCACAAACTCATTTCCCAACTATTTCCCGAATCACTGGAAAAGTGTTGCCTTCGACAACACGTTTAACAGCCAACAGTATCGTTTTAGCACAACCAAGCAGTTCCGTTGTTGTTGCATGCGGATGAGTATAAATCTTTGCTCTTCCTGCAACGATCTTTCTCCAATGTT
>KI424470.1:7709-17964 GCA_000473375.1 Anopheles culicifacies
CCACCGTTTGGGTGTCCCCCCCGGGAAAGGGATCGAGAGTGCAAAGTAAACATTATATTTTACCCCGTGTCTTTCACCATTAGTGCTGATCCTTTTGCACACGCATTTTCCCCTGGGCGAAGAAGCGCAGGAGTAGTGGTGAAAAATGGAAAACCAAAAAAAAAAAAACGAACGAAACCAAATCCGACTAAGGGCACATGTTGATTGAGAAATGGAAACATGTTTCAGAAAGGGGAAACATTCTCACGAAGAGGGGTGACGAAGATATTTGAGGCCAATCTTTGGCCTTATCTCCTATCACGGGAATGGTTTTCCTAACACACACCCACACATCCCTTTACGCTTTGCGTATCCCATGGATGACATGGGCCGGCATCACCTTGCGCGTTTCGTTTCCTGGTCGGGACAGTTATGAATAATTCAGTGCTATCATTTGTATTTTATTATTTTTTGGGGAAAACACAGCAAACACCGGCTCTGAAACTGGGAGCCGTTTGGTAGTGGCATGCACTACCATCATGGTCACGTCACATCAAGGATGTGAGGTTTTTTGTTTGTCTTATATTGTTGCGCCGAACCGCCCGACCGCTCACGAGACATGATAGGCAATGGGAAAGGATAACGAAAGGATACGAGCTAAAAGGGATATTTTTTAGTTTTAGTGCAGCTCTTCAAAAAAAAAAGAACAAACCAAAAACAACCTGAGAGCGAATGAAAATGTTTAAAAATTATGTTTCGCTCTTTGTTTTGGACGTGGGAAATTGAGTTTTAAATAATTTCATTTCCTACCGTGTTGGGATGAAGGTTGAATACTTTCACATACCTCTATTCGTCTGCTTTTTTCTCTGTGTTTGTGCGCGTCGTGTTTTTATGCGAGATTTATGCGCGCTTGTCAGTGTTTATCCATCAATTGATAAAAGGGAAGTGCAAAGAATGTATGCCAACATTGGAGCGCTTTGAGGTCCTATTTGATTACCTACTGCTGAAGCGAGGTACATTGAAAATAAATAGAACGAAAATGAAAATGCAGCGAATATATATACCTTTTTCGGCTGGGGGTGCTCGAAACAAAAAAAATGGCCCCCGTCATCAGGCAAAATGTTGAAATGGCCAATGGCAATATTTTTACAAAAGCTGCTCGGTGCGTTTGTTGATTTATTGACACAGCGCAATGCGTAAACTTGCATTGTGGGAAAAGCGTTGTACAAAGTTATAAAATAGCCGGACATTTATTGAACATTTGGCGGTGACATATAGTTTTGAATAAATGAATAATAAAATTAACATATAATCATATCCATTACATAGCCTTACGGCATTATGCAATGCACTTTTTGTGCGATCTCGTTTGTTTGCTCACTATTTCACTTCCATTGTAACGCTACTCCCATACGAGCTGTTTGCGTAGTAAAAGTTTATGCAACCGGTTGGGCATTGGGTGGGGGAAAATTTGATGGAAGCTAACAACTCTTAGCGCCAACGCCATTTACCCACTCACATATAATCTTATGCTGTGTGCAGTTGCGGCAAAGGTCAAACCGAACCGGGAGCACACGTGCACGTTGTTTGAATATTAATCTACTTCAACACTCAAATCATTAGCTTGAGCAAACAGGCTAAACGTGCATGGTTTGATGGTACATTGCATTAGGCAGGTTTGCAATTTCGCCCGTACCTGTTGACCCGGGGTCCGATGGTTTAACGTTCGCTTCGGCATCGGGGGGTCGGGATTTGGTAGGAAGGTTGCAGCCAGCGTTCAACAGATCATTACGCCGCGTACAACACAACGGGACACTTGCATTCGAATATCGCGTAAATTGCGAGGAATCTATAAAGCTAATCAGCTGCTAATCCGTGGCCGTGGTTGCGGGCGGGTCAGATATGTCCCTTTAGTGTCAGGTACGCTTTGATGCGGTTCAGTGTGGAAACATTGCACAAAAGGGGCGGTGGTATGTTCTGGTGGTATTAACACAAACGACTCGTTGTAGTTGATGAATCTTCATTTGTAGCGGTTTTGAAAAGACTTACCGTGGCGTCCGCTTGGTGGAGGATCAACACTGTACCACTAGCTTATATTACTACCCAGCGCGTATCGTTTTCGAGCGGAAGGAAATGTTCATTATCATAATTTAATATCCTTTTGGTGAGGAAGATATTGTTGGCATCTGGATTCAATTATTGCTCATGTATTCGGAATTGGACCATGTATTATGGTGCACTAATTAGCCGTTGGAATCTAATTAAAATCGCTCGAAAGGGAGCTCCAAACATATGCGTTCCGGAAAGACTTGACCAATGCAATACCTTGCGTTGACATGTCTGCAATAATACAGAGGTAAGGTGAAATATGTTATAGTTATTCAAAAGTTCATTAGATATGAGTACAATAGCGTAAAATAGTAACAGGACAGTGTTTCGTTTCGATCATCAAAGTCATTCCCAACTTGAATAACTAATAGCTTCCACGTAAGCCATTGCTAGCGTTGTCTCAATTTACGTAGCTCATCCAAGTGAGTTTTACAGCAGCCAGGGACCTCCGCGAAGTTACGCAGTAATCAGTTCCGCCTGTTTGATGGTCCAGTCGGCCGGAACGGAAATGTAATCTGTGTATAATATTTGACTAATGAGGTCTCGCCACGTGGGAGCAGCGTCGAGATATACTTACTGACGTATGTACGATGATGATTGAGGTTAGGGAGAAAAAGGGAATATGAAGGTGCACTGCCCTGGAAGCGTGTGTTTTTGGCGAAGCGGTGTTTGTTAACTTCACCACAGATCAAAGGCACAGAAGTAATTTGTATTTTAGAACTTTAATGAAGCTTCTCGCTAGAAGCGAATTATTTGCACGTTTATGGGAAATATTACGATTGCTCTCGCTCAACCTCAAGAGGTTCATCAAAAATAGAAACTGATAAAAACATCGCAAGAAATTTGTTTAAACTTTAAACTTACAAGCAAAGCGCTCTGGTGCAAAGATCTCCCAACAAGACACCCGAACAGAATCTTCAGTTGCGGCAACTTTCTGATTTACAGCACGTACAGCGAATTAGGGCGCATGTAAACAGCTCAGCTTTCACAACCCCCCACCGACCTCAACCTGCGTAAAACCGGAAATAATCCAATTAGCAAAACTGTACTCTGCCATTCCCGATTCACCAGACCCGAATGGGCACCAGACTTCCGTTTTTTGCGTGGCAACCCCATTTAGCTCCATCTTCAAATCAGTGTATGTATTTGTTTCGCACAACTATAATCCCTTCCCAATTCTGGTGGGAGCCGGGACTAAACGATACACGATTGCGGCCCCATTGCTGTCGTTCGTCCTCGAGTCCTCCGTGTTCCGCTGCTCCGGTTGGTACGGTGATTATGGAACCATAGCTAACCATCACGTGTGGCATGATGGTAGCGTGGGTCGAATCGTCTCAAACTCTTAATAAAAACAAGCAGCAGGTCAACTCGTTCAGCAACAGGCTGGTATATAGGGGTTGGTGGCGTCCTGAAGCGTTACTGAGATACTTCTTCTTCTGCTATACGTTATTGACTGCTATGCTATGCAAAGGATTGCCTGCGGAGGGTTGTACTTCAACATATACACACTGAAACTGACCGTACGCTTCTCGAATCAGTGGCCCATTCTCAGGAGTGTTGATGCCGGGGAAGGGATTATCCCATTGCCGACGTTTGCACCTCCATGCACGGCACTTGCCTAATGTCTCGTTCAATTATCGTT
This sequence comes from Anopheles culicifacies, assembly GCA_000473375.1. Lineage (NCBI taxonomy): Eukaryota > Metazoa > Arthropoda > Insecta > Diptera > Culicidae > Anopheles > Anopheles culicifacies. The sequence goes on from KI424470.1 coordinate 11,440, forward strand.
CCCCGTTCCACGTCTGTGATTGGACAAAAACTGGGATCTTTAGAGAGGAGCAAGTAAAACGGGAACCAACCCAGCTTGGACACAAGATTCGTTGGCTTAACGTACAAGCGTGGTAGGAGCTTGATTGCTTGTGGCAATCTGCATGAGTAACGCTCCCGGGCATCACTGTCGATGCCAAAACGTTTGCCGACTAATGCTCGGTGGCATTCGGATCGGATTCCCGAATTTCGGTACGCCAACGCCAATGTAACCCGGCTGATGTTCGGTGCGGTAAGCTAGTCCGGAGGGTAGTCTTAAGCTGTGGTCCGGTGGGAAATACGTACCAACGGTTCTTTTGCAATTCGAGTGCTCTGTTTGGTTTGGATAATGTTGATTTGAGCCGAATGCCGAAAGGCAAACTCATCGTGAAGAATAGCAGATGAAAGGTGCACAGAGGCGTGCTAGAAGGAATGGAGGTACCTGGAATGGAATGCATTTGGAGCGTGGAAATGATAACACTGCACTGAGATCGTAAAAATTTACGTTCAATCGAAGTGTAACAGATGAGATGGATGTGAATGTTAATAAAAAAAAAGATTTAAATGTTTTCCAATACTCCTTTCAATCACTTTTGATGTCACTACCAGCAAAGTGTTCTTATAATGTGAGAGATTTTTTCTTTTGTTTCTTCGTCTTGAAAAAATGCTCATAACCTGTGACATCTCTGCAGCCCACGATTCAGCGGTTGTGCCAATCTTGACACAATGAAAACATAGCAATAATCGTGTAGAAACTCTATAACAACCTTCCGCTGGACGTGATCCGAAGTTGGAATGAATCGACGAAACGTGGCGAAACCCGTACCCAAGCAACTCGTTTTATCGATGTTTTGGGATGTTTGTCGGGTTTCTTGAATGGACCGTTCCAAACCCGCGACCCGAGACAACTGACCAGGGAAGTTTATCGAAAGCATAGTGGATTAATCAAAAGACGGTGGTGTTTGCAGCTGTGACAGCTTTTATTGAGCGACGGGGGCGTATAACACGCAGCATAAACTAGGGTCCTCCATATATAGTGACAGATTTCGACATTCGCACGAGTTCTATGAGGGGGTGGTGTTGAAGGTGCCACGACCGTTTGATCCATTAGTGGTGCAACTGACCCGATTCGGTGTGATAACAGAGCGTGAGAAGACAAAAAAAAACGCACACTGAACCTCTCTCATTCTCTTCCCATTGTAATCATGCCGTCAGCACAATTCACTGCTGAGACAGCGTGTTCCAAAGGGTCCCATCCCATCAGCCCAAAAGGGACAAGACACGTTTTATAAATTTTAACACACTCATTACATCGTCTTACCACATTCTTCGGCACTTGATGGGGTCCAACACGATTTAAAGAATGTAACAGCCAAAAAAAAGGTGAGATCTGATAAATGCCTCGCAGCGTAAAGATTAATTATGCAGGTCAAATGGATAATTATTGTTCAACGCAAGAGGGAAAAAATAATCATAATCCTCTCCGGCACAGATCACGCAACGGGATGAAAGGATCAAACAAATGTGTCCGGATTTCAAAAGAAACGCACCGGTAAGCGGATTTTTGCGCGCGAGAAAAAACCCAGTTTAAGCTCCAAAATGGCTTCTTGATACTGGACCGGGATCTCCAGGAATTTTTGCATTCAACTGTTGGAGACTGTGTACCTTTACGCTTGTTGTCATCCATCTGTCGCGTGGTGTTATGCCATGTAAAGGGGTTTGGGGAGAGGGGGTTGTTTTTCTGCTTCTGCACACCTGTTCCATCGCTCTCCATTCACTGTGTCGTTGAAGTTTCCCATGATGATTTATGATCGGTCGTGAAAATGGAGTTTAGCTGATTATTGCAGGCAGGCAGTGACTTCCGATTTGGGCACGCGTTTGGGTCATCGCGCAAACGGGGATGGGCATGATTTATCCGGCCCGTATTTTCTGGCAGATTATCCGACGGGATTAATTTTTATGTCCCCGTGCAATGGAATGGCAATCGTTGGTTGGTGTGCGTGGCTTGTTTTTCTTTCCGTTTTGAACAACAGCCGTTATTTGCTGATGAACACAAGCGAAAGGTGCGTGTGGGTTGATTTATGAAGAGATTCATTCTGTGTTTTGTTTTTTCCTTTACCTTTTTTTGTTGTTGTTTAACGTTAGCGGTTTTCCTCGAAACGGTCTATCAAAATTTGATGAACCAACGATTGGACACGGTTTCGGATGGTGATTGAAGGCGATGGTTGACAATAAATCTCATCAACCGTTAAGGGGTGTTTGTTTTATCGTGGAAGAAATATGCACTGTAGGTATGATGATCCTTTTAGTGCTCATCAGGTGTTTGTATCGTTAAAAATAGCGCAATGTAATAAAGCGGACGGCTATTGTGTGTTGATGGAGAAGGCAGCGAGAAGTGGTTTTAATTTTTTGATTACACTGCTTATTTTTTTTTTGGGAAGGTTTTTTGCCTTTAAATTGGCACGATGAATTAAGTTCACTACAAAGCGCTTACATTGCAGTGCTTTTTGAAAGGGTTGATGTTTTTACATAGCAGTAAAATAATTTTTCTTACATCATTTGATTGCATAAGAAAAATGAGCGAAAACCGGAAGAAGACGTCCCAGTAGCGTGCTGCATATTCATCTAACATGCAATGTTTCATTCGGTTCCGCTTCTGTTCAAGCAGCACACTACCCTGAGGCAAGCAATAACGTTCTCCTTGAGTGGGACAGTGAGGTTTTCGGTTTTTCTTACCATCGACGTCATCATCGTCAGCATCATCATCGTCACCACCGCAACCGGAGCACCGGCCGGTCGTGAATACCAAACCCATCCATCCGTGCCGGGCGTGTCCGTATGCAGTATGCTGCGATGTGCAGGCACTAGCTGCGAGCATGTGCGACACTGATTGCATCCATCGCTTCCGGCAGCCGGACCGCAAACGGATGGACGCAAACGGGAAAACACGTGGCACGACACGTAGGACAAGAAGATCGCAATTGCATTCTCTTGTCACGTCCGGGCAGGAACGCTCCAAAAAGGAACCGTACCGTACCCTGGAAGGATCTTTCTTCTTCGATATTCCACAACCAAAGCCACATCTCGGTTGGATTAGCCGCCGGGCACCGCATCGCAACTGCAATTGGGTCCGGGTTTGGATGGATATCAAGCGAAGGCCTACCGTTGCTCCGGGGCCGGCCAGGGCCCTGATGAAAGGCCATTAATTTGTGCAAACATTGTTGTGGTTTGATGGCATCGGTAATGGTGGGCTGCATACGTGCGGCAACACATCCTTATAAAGCGGGTCATTGCCCCAGGGGCGTCTCATAGGTAAGGTATGTTATTTTTGGTTTGAAATCTAAAAGAATTTTCTTTTATTCCAGCAAACCATTGTACGGTGAAGATGGTTCCGGTAGCGTTAATGGGTGGTCGAGCCCACACGCCTGCATCCGTGGTGACGTGCGTCAGCAGGTACGAGCAATGATGCAATATGAGTACGGTTTTGGGGCCCATTTTCCGTATTAAAAATCATCAATGTCAACAGGCGCTATCCGGTACGGTATTCTATTCCCACAATAACATTCTTTTCTTTGGATTATGGGGAAGCTTTCTACATTTTTTTTATAATGACTATCCTTTAGGCTTCCTGACACACATTGTGAGACACACATGACAAAACAATATGGGGAAAATAAAATGAAACATCGCATAAACTTTATCAACCACTCACATTTTACCGCGTAATGACCGAAGGCGAAAAGAGCAAGCTACCTTCACCTATGATCGAGTCTTTTCGAATACTTTGTGTCACGTGAGAAGGTTTTTTGCTCAACACGTTTATTCTCGTTCGGTTTATCTGCGCCCGTGTTTGGAAGACCGATTGTACTTCCCTAAGCTGCAGGTTTTCTCGTTGCCCACGTTGGTCACGGTAAAGGTGTTCATTGCCACACAGAACTGTGATCGAAATCCCTGCCTGCCTAAGCAGCTTACAAAGGGGTCTGCTCGTTTTCAATTTAGCCTTGTTACGACGTACGTTCCGTACGTACCTGGCAGGTGGTTGATTTGGGGTGTGAAGAATGGAAGTGGCTTAAGGATTGAAAAATAATAATAAAATAGCAGATGGATGGCTTTTGTTTCGTGATGTTGATGGTTGCCTAATCGAACAGAAATTGTTTGTTTGCATGTTTTGCTTCAAAAGTTTTTATGAAAAAGAATCGAAAAGCTCATTCTGTGATGTGCATCGAACTAGGATTTGTCCTGAAGAGGATAGACGTAAATCCCCACCAACAACTATTATTACCCAACAATGGAGACGCCTGGTCCGTTACTCAACAATGGAGGCGCCCGGTCAGTTGTACCAGTAATATATGCCAACTACTAAAGCATCAAGTGCCACTTGCGAAAGAGATGGATGGTGATATGGCAAACTAAGGAGCTAACGTTTTTGCGTGGTTTGCTCTCAACCCTTCGGGAAAAGCTAAGGTGTTAAGCAAAAAAGGCAACTTTAACACTACGCTCCAGCGACTGTGCTTGTGGAAGATGTATGGCGGGATGAGTCGACGTGTCGACAAGGATAACAAACGACGAATATTAATACACCCTGGGAACACACGCAGATGTGAAGGGAACGCCCGAGTGTTATTATTCCGTCGGTAAACATTCACCAGCAAGCGATAAAGTGGAAAGGATGCCGGCTCGAGTGCACGTACCCGGGGTTTTGCTTGTGCCCGCCGCTGAAGGTGACAACACGCAGACAAATTTCCCGAGAGCGTAATCACGGTCCCGCCTTTGAGGAGGATGTATGGTGGGAATAGCAGCAGAAAAAGGGATAATTGAATGAACTGTGCCATCGCACAGTGGTGCAATCAGTTTCGGTGATGGTCGGGGTTCGCTTGGGAGCTCGTCGCGGTACGTGTAAGGAAATGGGTAAATTATTTTGTAGAGATTAGACGGAGTGTGTATGGTTAGTGATGGATGCATTCTAGGATAATAGCTTTCGACATCACCAAATGGAACGATAATGATCGAGGGGTAAACTTTTCTTCCAATATTCCTGACATATTTACACAACATAACGTGTAAATGGTGAATGTTACCACCCCGACGGCAGCCATTCCCTCAGCCCACACAAAATGGCAGTAAAAATCAAATAAGAAACAGCTTACATGTGTTTTAAACCCGGAAATGTCTAGTTCAACACCGTCTGGACCGGTTGGCACCAGTTCGTATGCAACAGCGCAACAAATGGGCAGCAAAGAATCGCTTCGCACAAACGCTTACCGTTACAACGTTTTGCATTCCACTTTCACTACGGCAGCTTAAGTGCGTGGCACGGTGCCATTTATCTTTTTCTCAGCCCGGCCTTGGCCACGTCTTGTCGCTTGGTAATAGTTTTTTAAATGCGCTCTTGGCCACACTTGAGTGAAAAGCGATCTGCTGCCTTTTTCTTTTTTCGTTGGCGTTTTGTGCCTTTCTTTCGTATTTTACCCCCCGGAGGTGTTGGAGTTTTTGGGGTGTAATCAAGTTAAGTGCAGGTTGAACCTGGGCTGTGCTAGTAAAGCAGCAGGACGGAAAAAAAATAGCGGGAAAGGCTAGAATAATATCACCTTTTCTTTGCGTTCGCTTAACACCGCCGTGAAACTGTGGCGTTGCTTGGCTCCGGTAAGAACCGGAACCAGGGAAATTGTTCAGCATAATTATTGCCTTTTGCTAGCCTGCTTTCAAACGGGCGAGGAGTTTCGGAGGGAGCTTCGGTGGTTGTCGGTGATAGAGACTGCCATTAGAAAATTGCTTAGTATTTCTCGAAGAAATAAAGAACCGTTGCTAGTGAAAGGCTTAACACTGGCACACTATCAGTAGGATCGGAAACTTAAGCCCTGGTGCGGGAGTGTTTGGAAGTTGTTGGTACGTAGAATGTTACTACTCGCACTCTTCTTGCACACTCCTGCCACAGATAAGCACCCACCTGGGTGGAGTGGGAATACTGCCACAAATTGCTGGTGTACTTTCTACCCGGCTGGTGTGGATTGGTAGTAGATAAAATTGCATCCGTTTGTCCTACTGCAGCCGTGCGGGATGAGAAATCAATTATCAACATTTACCGATAGCTTTTTACGGGATGTATACTCCGGGGTGTAAGCGAATGTGTACCGTGTATTGTAGCATAGTTTGTTCCATTTAACTAACACTTCTCGGGGCAGAAAGTAAGTAACGATCGGTCATCGGACCGGCAGACAGAAAGCGATGAAGCTGTTTAACGACAGCACCCAAGTGCTCGAGCAATTCCACTTATTGTTTGTGCGGGAAGCAAGTGCAATAGCGGTAAATTGAGTGTGGTTCGTTGGAAACTAACTTCATTCTCGGTTTTCATTCGTAGAATGAATAGCCATACCGGATTTATTACCCAGTGCGTGGTCGTCTGTATTTTCTTAGAAGCTCTGTAGGATTTATAAAAAGGGAAGGGTAGTTGGAAAAAAAAGCTTTGCAGTTTAATAATTTAAGAAGGAAAATTAAGTCGGAATTATTT